>MNPL01024200.1:42210-64698 GCA_002081605.1 Tropilaelaps mercedesae
GCCAAAACACGAACAAAAAGCACAAAGGGCAAGAGAGTATTTGGAAAGTTCACCAAAAGAAAACACTAACAATGTACCGTGAACAGAAAGGCTTGGCACCCGCCCACCAGAGAAGAGGAACTGGCTGAACTTGCAAAGTCCAGCTTCCCAAGAACGTCTGGTCGGTCTCTATAGATGAAAAAATATCTCTAACAGGTTTCTTCTGGCGACGAGGACGCCTTCGGCGAGCGTACGTTTGGCTCAAATACTTGTAATTGGCCCGAAATAATATGGAAAGCGTGATTTTGAGCCAGAAGCAGGAAACCTCCCCAAATAATTTAGCTTTAGTTTCAGAATATTGCTCAAAAAAGTTATATCTAGCCTATGCTATTTTGATTATAAAAACATATGAGATCAAAAAATAATATTCATATGAAATCAAAAAATGAATTATGATCAAAACAGTTTGTGCTGGCTGTATTTATTGCAAATGCAGCATACTCAACCTATAAATCATTCAATTCATTTCATTTCAAATTCACCTTTATATAGCCAAAGGGTGACATAATATGCGTTGTTTGCGTAATTATATTTTAACCTATAGAAGACGTGTAATTCTGTCGTAGGTCGATGTTAAACTAAGGACGCCCAATAGCGAATGAAAAAACAATTACATCAATGCTCCAGATACACCGGCCCTAAAGTTTGTACAATCATACGAACACAATGAACATCTAATAGAATAGGATATTAATTACCGAATATTTCGTTCTCAGTGCTCTTTTTTAAAAGAGTGTTACTTTTTCTCATTCTAGCGATTCAAGCGTAGTTCTCAACTGGTCACTTGAAGGGTTATCTATCCGGGAGGTCCCCGAAAAGTGATCACGTTACCTTCCACGCACCATCTTGATACTAAGTCTAGATTGTTTGTAATGAAAAGTCCCAGCTTAGCTAAACAGTCTATACAGCATAAGATCTAAGGCTTATGATCTGTGTTGCACGGTTGGTGGCAAAAAGCTTTGAATGTCTACGATAAATATGTGAAATAATATTGTACCAAAAAAGACCCTGAAGAACGCTAGATAGACATAGTTTAAACTTACTAATAGAATTATTGAGCTTGGCGTGAGAAGTTATGTTTGTTATGCAATTGCTTATCTGTAACAGTGAATTATTTGTTATAGTTAAGAGACTTCAGTCTTAATATAAGTTTCGGGTGGTTAACTCTACTGAAAAGCATAGAATCAACTTAAATACAGTCAAACACTCTCTTATTTTCATTAAAAATGGTTCAGTCATGTGCCATGTCCACGATTTGTTGTCATGAGTCGTAATGCATTTCTTTAGGGAGGTTTGTTGGTCTTTATTTATCAGACCCACTTGGTAAGAAAAATTTTAATATATGATCCAAAAATACTTGTTAGATAAAATGCAAAAAACTGAACATTGTGCAACAGGTTTATTGCCATCAACGTACGATTTCACATCTTTTTTATAAATTGGTGTTTTCATAAAGTGTCTAAAATAGCCAAAAACAGTGTACTCTACATAAGTCTGCGAAACAATAAGAATTAAAATTACTTGATTAAGAACGTCATTTTTTGTATAAAAAATAGCAAACGTAGAATTTCGGGTAAATCTTCAATCATTTTGGCGGCATATGTTTCTTCACATATGTGGGAGATGGGCTTCTGAGTAAAGATCACAATATTTCGTCACCGGTGGATTGCTTCAGGGAACATAGATAAGAAGAAATCCCTTTGTCCGTATATCTAAAGAACGTATTATAAGTTTCAAAATTAGGTCAGAATTAAGGCCAGAAGCTCCTTGGTTGATCCTACATTGACGAATGTGTTTTTCAATAGCACCATAAATAAGAGTAGAACTTAACTATGGGACAAACCGGAAAAAATATGCCAGAGCTTCTTAGAAGACTCCCTATTTCATCATAGTGGCTTTTCCAAAAAATACATACATCGTCTTTGTTCGATGGAACAGTGTCACTAATTACATAGTACATAAATGCCTGTTTATTTAATTGAATGCAAAGTTGGTGGTCGTGAGGCCCGCGATCAAAAATGGCCGAATGTAAATAAAATAAAAGGTCAAGCATTGAGCTAATCACAAGATCTGGTTTAGGTTAAATGCACATATTTAGCATAACGATAACATTTATTGATCACTTAGGCACGACCGTTATTTGATAAGCCTGAAAGCGCCAAGTAAGTTATTATATATCGTATTACGCACGGTAAGCATTACTCAACCTAACCTTCTTCCTGCGCGTATTAACTGTAAAACTGGCCGGCGTCATATGGCGTTCTGCAACTCTGAGGCAGAACACAAACGATGTTTGACTACAGGTAGTCTTTGCAATGTAAAGCGACACGAGTGACAAGCGCACC
Source organism: Tropilaelaps mercedesae (assembly GCA_002081605.1). NCBI lineage: Eukaryota > Metazoa > Arthropoda > Arachnida > Mesostigmata > Laelapidae > Tropilaelaps > Tropilaelaps mercedesae. The sequence continues at coordinate 44,595 of MNPL01024200.1, forward strand.
GTTGCGGCTGTTGTCTTTGATGGCAACCACACGGAAAAGTCGGTAAACTGAGATACCGAAACAAATTGTGACGCACAAGGCCTTCCTCTACCTTGAAACATTCGAAATAGATATGATCAACCTGTTTTGACAGGTGTTTTGGCACGTCTGGGATAAGAGGAAAACGAGTGGAACCAGACTGGGGCGAGATTGCCGCGAGCGACGTCTCTGACGGGGCAGAAGACGCAGGTCTATTTCGAGGCCGCTTAGTCTAGCGTCAACAAGAACCCGTCTTTGAGCCAGGTATGTATTGTAGCGATGAGTAGGTTGTGGACGCGTTAGTAGAGCTATATGGGTCATGTGTCATCGATACTCGAATCGATGGCAAAGGGTTAATTTCACATATGCTTTCAGTAAATCGAGGAACGTGAATTATGCGAAGATTTAGCTTTTAAAAATACGACAAACCTCCAACTATTATCAACTGTGCTTATGGCTGGCACGGGTTGATGCGCATAATAAATGTCGTTTCCTCTATGGCGGTTGACCCAGGACTCTAGTCAGGCCGAGCAGGAAAACGTAGAAAAAACAGTATCTAATTGTAGCGGTGATTGCAAATTTCAAATTATGCGGGCGGCTAATTATTTGACTTTGCCTGTGCCAGTTTGGCGTGAGATGTCTGCCAGACGCAATGCAGAAACGAATTCAGTAATCCGTTTTGATCCTTCACAGGCCTACGAACAACAGGCCTATGCGTTTTCCGCTCAAAGAAAATTTCCCAAACTAGACCGTTCATACGAGATCGTGACGAATCTAATGTCGATGCCGAATCCGTTGACGGCTCTCAATAATTTTTCTGACAACAAAACAGTGCTTCGGCACTACATTGTTGGAAATAGTTTTAAGGTTCAAAGAGTAAACATCATGCTGATTTTAAGTAAACGCCAATCATTACCTAATTAAAATATAACATTGTATAGAGGATGATTTTATACCTGAAACATAACATTGTCACAAAACTACCTCTAGCTAAATATTTGTTGCTTGTAGAAGACTTGCATTAGCGCCTACCACTGTTAGATTGCCATTACATGAAAATCCCCGTTTCTCATATTAATTTGCCATTAAACACCGCATCAGTCTCTGAGAACCAACCACGAAATGGTCAAAAAGAAGCACAAACTCATTTATCTAACCCTTTGTGTCTGCGCATCACTTAGAGGCATTAGACTCTCAATGGTGGAGGAGCTACAAAAAAGAACATCTAAGGCCACTCTGATAAGAGAACCTTTAATATGGTTATACTGCACTAAGCTTTATTCTATTATGGGCAGTTCGGAGAAAGAGTATTCCGAACCAGCCTAAAACACCTGAATAGGGCGTTGTGAAGAATAATAGCGTGTTAGTGCTTCACCCAACCACTACATGTCGATCAGGTATTCTATTTAATCACATTACACTTGCATATTTTAGTGTTGCCATCTTGGACAATAGTTAGGGTTGAGCCGATGGTATTATAAGGAAATGTTAGCGCAGCACGTATGTTTTGGGTCTGGTAGATGAATATAATTCATGACATAAGCATCACACCAATGTGAAGCATGTGTAGGACACACAATTGCATTCACTAATCATAAAACTTCATGCAGCTGCAGAATGCTGAGGGTTAGCCGCTTCGCATAAGGCAATCATGTGATAGCTACGTGACCACCATCTTCACTTCTATTTTACGCCGAAGCGCAACTGTATGCAACTGTATCTGGACTCTGAAGATCGACACCAGAGCACATGCAAGTGTATGTGGGGTAACTTTGCTCACAGGCAATGATTTACTGCGAAATTTTTGTTCTCTTTTTACCCTTGTTAACAAGCCAGGGCTGAGAAGCTTCTTAATGTAATAGTACTAACTTGTTATTCGTTTTTTCGCGTGAAAAAAACGTATAGCTGTGGGCGGTTATGGTCACCTAAACCTAAAACATCTCGTAAACATGGCGGAGACAGACAGTGCCATTCTTCCAGAGTGTCGTCTTTTTTTCTAAATAAAAATAAAAAAACTGTCATCAACAGACTGTGTGCTAATTTAATATATGTCCCCAGATAGATCTTGTTTATAGCCGAGTTTGTTTTAGCTGTTTCAGTTGGCCCTTTTTACACGAAGGTTTTTCTGGTAGATGCCTCGTAGGGAAATATAAGTTCTTCATGTAGATGCTTCGTACGGAAGTATAAGCTTTTCATGTGGATGCTTCGTACGGAAGGAGCCCGACTTCAAATGATGAGGCTAGTCATATAGCAACGATGTTATAGTGAAGAATCAGGCGTTAGGTCCAGATCTTTTCTCAGCATTACTATCGCGCTTATGTCAACAACGACCAATTGATTTTTATTTATTGGAAAATTGTTTAGTGGAAAATTTATTGGATTTATTGGAAAATTATTTCCAATTAATAAAAATAAACCCAATAGTCGACGTTGATGGCAGATACGCTTTCACTCGCGATTCAAATCCACGCCCGTCAGGTCGGTTTGTCACACGTGCCCACTATCCCATAACACATTAGTGGTAAACTTGGCCCATGGGCCTCTTAATTTTGTATGTCGATAGAGTGTCCTCTGGTCCGTAGTGTTTTTCAAAACTTCTTCGCGTATCATCAGTAGCCACCTCCAAACTCGACCATACACCAATAAGGCCTAGCAGGGCAGTGTCGCTCTCCCCAATGATTTTCGTCATCCGAGCGTGATTATCTTTCGGCGTAGCCTTAACAGTACTCTTCGGTAACGAGAACAGGTTGCTGCTGTCCCGCACCATTGTCAGCGATGTGGCGCTGCAAATCGGAACCATATACGGTTGGCTCGAGTTGCGGGACTGCCGACGTATTCATCTCAACAAATATGCTGATTACGGAGGCGAGAATCTCGTCAGCTCGTTGGCTTGCGGCAAGGCGAATCATCTCAACGGCAACGGAGTGTACTATTTTAACGATTGACGGCGTTTAAACTGGCCGTCGGGTGAGTTTTTTGCTTGATGCCGTATGTTTGAGAGAGCATTCTCGTGTGATAGATGAGCCCTTGCGTCGGCCCCGCAGCATTTACTTGTAAAGCGATCTCTTTGTGAAGCTGCGCTGACAACTTGATCGCATTTATGCCTACGCTCAGCATTCCTATCGACATGGGGCCTAGCATTGTCCGGCCGAATAGATTATTATGTACAAAACAAGAGCTTCTCTTAGCAGCACCGGCTGAGGGTGACGACTGCTATAGCGATGCGCGGCTGGAGCTTTTTTCGAGCTGTGCACCGCTTTCAGGCTCTCCTGAGAATTGTTCCTCTCCTTTAGAGGACCGCGCACATTCATGGCTATCTGTTTCTGCACAGAACTCAATCTCCGATGATATGACAGAGCTCACAGCAGCCAGGTTGTCGGGACAGGCTTGTTATCTCTGTACCCGGCGAATGCAAATTTTCATTCATGTCTTGCATGGCCGTCCGACAAGGCACACTTCAGCCATGGGAGAGCAGCAACAGACACATTGACAACAATGAAACCAACCGTTGACCGCAAATTAGCTCTGGAAACAAGGTTGAATAGAGAGCAGTCAGCATATAAAGACAACGGTGTCATTGGCTGAAGTGAAACTAATAGGTGGCTGTGGCATGGCTAGAACTGCTTTCATAGTTATGTTCATGCCAAAACGAAATAGAATTACGAGAAATATAATGTGTAAACAAGCGTTCTCCAAAATTGCAAGTCAGTTAATTAAACAATTTTTGTTGTGAAACGTTCATTGATTAGGTTGCTCACAGGTCTATGAATAGAACGAATACTATTAGCAAACTAGAGCATTGACTGGAACGTTGTGGATTACTAGAAGAGTAGCCTTTCAGGGCTGAAAATGTTTTCGAAGACTCAAATTGAATTATATACCTTTCAATTTTGCTATTCAGAGCCATTTTCGTAGAAGCACCGGTTGTGAATGGTCGTTACTTTTGTGACGAAAGCGGGTCTACTGTAGGTAGTCAATAGACTTCGGTTTGCCCATATGGAAATTCCTGCAGTACGATGCGAACAAGCTTGTTGACTATCGGTTCCTAGCATTTGGTTTACAATGACGACTCTCCAACCACGTCTGCACGAGTCCGAAATTAAAGAGTACCGTCGTAAATGCTCAAACCGTGTGTTTCTGGTCGATCGAAGATTTTGCCAACAATAACAATAACAATATTTGGCCAACAAGCTACGCTGATGTGTCCAAGATAAGAACTTTTCTTGAAAAATATGACTAGTCTTATAACGGCACGCATTTTCATGCTGGGATATGGATTATGAAAACACGGATGGAGGTCAATATGAATGAAAAAAGTATAGATATCTCTATTGCGATAGTTTGTTGGTTACCTTCTAAAAACCTCGGTGTGAGTATCTGCAGCTGTGTAAAAATAAGGGAGCAGCGCTACGACGGGAGGATCAATGGTTGCCATTAGTGACGACCAGTGACATTTTTAGAAAATAGATGATGTGTCGCGAGTTAATCACTACGTTTTGGCACTTTTTTTTAGCGAAAAATAGAAATCCACATTTGATAGATTTCTAATAATGATCTCTGTTGATCAATTTTGTAGCGTGTAGGCAGCGTTCATCTGTATAACCCAGTTATGGTGATGGCAAAATGCTAAACATTTTACTAATTTCAGTTTCATGCAGAGTAAGCCCAGGTTTTATCACCCAAAAGCTACACCAACCAAAAGGCACACTAAGTGACTATCAGTGCTGCCAAATCGTAAAAACTGTTGTAGTTGCAGCCTGCTCAGTTAGATATCGACAACTCTTCAATCCAAGTTCGTACTCAATTGTATCCCACAGCAGTATTACCAAATGCGTCGTTTTTTTAGCAGTTTCTTTTAAAAACCAAGTCACCTAAAATCTCCTAGATAGAATCTGGGTGAAATATATTTTGATGAAATGCCAGTGACAATTTATAGTTTTTGTTCAAAAGTAGGCAATTAGTGCATTACATTAAGCTCTTTGACGTGCAGCCTTTTTCAGCTTGAATAAAAACGAATTGAATCTGCTATCAGTTTTATCATTAATCGATACTGAAACCTTTATTACATCACCATAAAAGTACCGTAAATATTCTTCGCATTCGCGTATCTTGGAACATGTATTTCTATTGAAGAACACATTAACAACTTCGAACTAACACGTGCTAAACATGATGGCATTTTCGGTTAATTTCAACAGGCTGTTATCATATTAGTTTGTCCGTTGGTCAGATAGAATGAAATTTTTCTCAAAATGTTCATGTATGCTCTACACTGTAGTCTGATTTTTTCCAAAGTTATTGAGGGGAAAGGGACGTAATCTCTTTTTACAGGCTCCGAAATCGTGCCATTTAATGCCCCTAGACTTCTACCTATTGCGTTATTTGAATACATAACAGATAGTGAGGTGAAGCATATGCTAATAATCCGGATACCACTGACCAATTGAAAATTAAAATCGGAGAACGTATCAATGAGATACACTTCCATTCACGTAGAATTTGTTACAGCGCATCAATACACTGAGGAATCTCAGTGAAGGACATCTCACTGGGATTTAATTCTTTAATAAACGTTAAAACTTGAGTATCTTCAAAAAGTGTATTGCATAAGTCTGCAAGAACTGTGTGGTTTTTAATAATATTCCGTACACATTCTCGATTGTATGAAGGGCATTAGACAACAAACCCGAAATATCGCACATACATTTGCTTCTGTTGTATGTCAAGAGTCTATTTGAAAATATAAATATCAAGAATACCTATGATCGATACAAAAGTATGAGCTCAAAAAAATTACGTCAAAAAATTACGTCAATTTTGAACGAGAAAAGCTTGACAAATTTTTTTTAAAGCTTTAAAGACTTTGTGAAAGCCTTAAAATGTATCACCCCTTTTAAATCAACCAGAACCGGATTTTTTTGCGATCGTTAATTAACGATTTCAATTGCTTCACACATGAAGTTCTAAGTGCACTAAATCTTGTAATTTCGTTTTTGTACCACTAAAAGTCTCTTTAGATTTATCAACAACGAGTGGGTGTGATATTTCAAAAGAAATTGTGCTGCCTGATAGTAAAAATTTTATCATGCCGGTGATCCTGAAGTGTTTTGTAGGCTGCGCAGGGACGATATGATCAGCTTATTCACGTATGACGAAATAACTCGTAAAACGTATGGTTCATTGGCATGCAAGAAGTTACACGAAGAAACCGAATGTATATTATGACATATATGCCTCGCGCGTACCTATGCAAACTAGATATATTTTAGGATATGTTTACTTACTCGTAGCTAAACACAAACTTGATACGTTTTATATATATATACATTGACATTTTCGAGTTCGGTGGCTTGGTGCATTTGTATGCACCTTGCGACCGGAGGAAACACGTAGGTGCAAGGGTTCGATCCCCACCGGTGCACATTTATATTCATATAAATGTGCACCGGCGGGGTGCGTCTTACGAAGTTATGCAAAAATTGCTACCGTGGACGTTAAATGTTAGCTGGTGGTCAGCCCTAAAAAATATTTATATAGATTGTCATTTTAAGTGCGCAGTCTGAACAATCAATCATGTATATATTACACAAAATATACCCGATCTATTCGAATCCGAATCCGAATATAATATGATCTGTTTACCCTTTTAGTCTATGTATCATAATCTTGTGTACTAGTCGTTATGCTAGGTATAGTTCTATGTTACAGAAAAAAGCAATTAGAGGTTTGTCAATAATATTGCGATTATGAGATACAGAGACATAACTTTAATGATAGACGTTTGAAGATGGTGGCACTGCCGAACATTGCTCCAGTAATTAGTGATACTTATCAAACTAAAGGAAAGTTTTCGGACTTACTTCTTAGATCACTTCAATTCTAATAAACAGATTATCAGCGAATAATTCTCCAATGGCACCCAATTGTAGAAGTGGTTCTTTTAGGTGAACTTGAATAGGAATAAGTGCCTATTAAGTGAGAATGGCATTTCTGAAAACCTGATTGTGAATCAATTACAATCACCGTTAAAATTACAGAATAGAATTTACTCTAGTAAATGCTCATTATTAAATAAAATATATAGCTTCGAGAAATACACGTTTTCTTTCAAATCCGTTTTCACTCTTCGCTATCAGGCAAGGTTTGACCTAACAAAGCTCTGTAAGAAGGTTGAATATTTTAGGCATCTAATTGTCCACAAACACGATTTTAGTGTTAGTATTAAATTTTGCAAGGCGTTGATTTTGCTGCACACTTTGGATAAGCATCCGTTTCCGCGTGAAGAGATAACAATATAATATATATAAACATATATATATCCGGTCTGGTGATTATTTTGCGAAAGTTCAGATCTCAGATTCGCAGATTCGAAATTTTCATACTCAAGTAGTGTGAGGAGTATAATCCATAATCAGATGGCCGAGGTGTATGTGGCTGAGATATATGTGGCTGATTGAACAAGTAAGATCCGCCATAAAATACCAGCCGACCGCATAGCCGGGAAAGTATCATCAATAGCGAATTCAGTGCGAAAAGGTCAACGCAATTATAAGAAATCGCTTTTCTTGTTCATCAAGTTCAATTGTGTTGACTTTCTGCTAATTTAGAAGTTCTCTGAAACAACTGGGCTGAAATAGAAAACCAGAGATCAAATCACCATCGAATGTGATGTATGTGAGAAGGTCACGTATGTGGAGGGTTTCCTTCATGTACATTTGTCGTATGTTGCGTCAAGTTTCGTTTTGTTTTTTACTCACCCTGTTCTGTTCATATACACGCTGCCAAAACCTAACGGCTCTGCGTGTTTAAATGCCCGTATGAACATGTTTATTCTAAGTGGGTATTTGTGTGCCTGGGATAAGCCACCGGGGCGAACAATGCGAAGCAGCTTAGCTTTCTTTAATATAGATTGTACTGGCTTTCATTAAACGTAACCTACGTTGGCCAGGTAAATGCTTTTTTTAACCAGGCGGTTACACTAATTGAAGTCGTGCCGGTGTATTGTTTCGTTGCAATAATGGTAAGGATAGGTGTTACACGTCGCTATAGTTGGTACATGTGGTATAGTACGAAAGCCATATTCTACACAGAGCCTGCTAAATAGCCGCTTTAAAAGAAAGCCTAGCTCAGACATGAAGCTGCAGTGCCACCGCCGAAAAACATGTAATTTACATAATTTCAGCTAAAGCGTAAGGGTTTCAGATGTCAGGTGGCGCTGCTTCGATGACAACGTCATACCTTAAATTCTCACATAATAGTTTATCTAAAGAGTGAAAATTTTCCAAGAGAAGAGGATACACTTTATTTGAGTTACAAAACAAGCAGAACTAAATAGAGGAGTATTAGTATTGTATTGAAAACGTATGAATAAAACAGCCCACGCATGTATCATTTAGGACCAGTACAAAGAAAGAGGCAGCCTCTATCTTTACTTTTAAATATATGAGCCACGATGAAATGGCCAAGGATAGAACATAATTTTACACAAGTTTACATTCTGCGCACCTGTTAAGCAGAGTGCCGCACCCGTTCCTGGCAGGCATGGCGTTGTAGAAGCCAGTCATGAGCACATAATTTACAAAGTTACAATTAAGCTTGCAAGTTGAGAACATGTAAATGTCGGCCGTGTCAGTTTGCACGTATGCTCCCGTTCAGCAGATCCATCCCTGTTACCTCGCTGCATAGTCGAGGTGCTACGAGGTCAGTTGGCAGGACTGTCCTGTAGAAGTGATATTCCAACGGCAGACGCTATGCCAGCTTAGCGGTGGCTAATTTTCTGTAGACACGTTCATATTAGTCTGCTCGGCTCCAACGGGTAGGCTAGCATGATGAATGGATTCTCTGTCCAGCCCGAAGAGGTAGTCTTATCACATAGATTACCGTGTAACGCTAGGCAGACCGCTATCTAGTTTGTCACTATCAGACAAAGGCCAACATTGTCCCACACTTCGCTGATCGCACAAAAGCGCTCACTTTCAATAAACTTCCATCACTGCAATGTATCTCCCTTATTTGTTGCTCATATTGTGAGGTTCACACTTTGCAATGGAGTTAAGGGCAGCAAAACTAGGCTGTCCTATATCGTCGGACACAGCATTGTGTGGCGCGCTGCTGTCTTCTTCCTGAATTCCCTTCTACGGCAACTAACTCGAGTTGCCAGGACGCAAAGCGAAACTCATTGAAGCATGTGTGCGAACTTCGAGATCGACTAGCTACAAGAATTCATCCTCGTCAGTCCTTGCTACATCACAACGATTCGTTTTTAGCCAGCAGTGGACGTCAAAGGTCTCAAACTGTAGGTCACAGGATCTGGAAAGGCACATGAGCTGAAAATGCCGCCTGATACAGCGGTGCTTTTTACAATTTGCTTTGACAGTTTTCAAAACAGATTCGCCTCATTTTTAGTCTTCTCTCACTTACCTAATCGTAACTACAATAGTTTAATGCGAGAACTGACCCCAACTATTTCAAATATTGAAGCACAGATAGTTTGTCTAACAATACGTTTTTTTATATAAGCTTATTTCCTTTCGGGTACAAAATGTGCATGCTTTTATGTCTTAGCTATGGCATTAGTATTGTATGGCTCCCCTCGATTGATTCAACACAATATGATCGTATACGCTAATGCGCTCTTTTTTGCATTTACTCTCGGCCCGTCCATTACGCATATCTAGCATTGAAAATATCTCGAACCTATGTTCGACTGAAACCATCGTTTTAATCCGCCTCTCCGCCTTTCGGCTGAGGATTTAGAAACTGCGAGTACCTAGATGCCTACGCCAATCGAATGCTGTTTTTTTACCGTTGAGGTGATAATTTTACAAAAACGATGATTCCCCCACATACTCCCCTATCCTGATCTGGGCAGGTTTGTAGGCGTAAAAACGCATTCCAATGTATGCGCCGAGTGACGTACGCTATACCAAACGCAATGCCTTAAATAGAGCGTGCATTTCGCTGGATTTTCTAAATGTTGTCGTTTTTTTGAGTGTTTGCTTAGGTCAGAAAAATGCTAATAACGGTGAAAGCCGATCAAAGAATATCTTGGATCCTTGTACAATTATGCTGGGACCGTTTTAGCGTCGCTACGTTTACGATATCCTTTCTGCGGTATATGCACCTAGAAGGCGCAGTTTAGCTCTCGAACTTGCAATAAATGGATCAACGATGTTATCTTGGGTTAGGAGAGCAATCTGCATGCCCACAGATACCTCTGCTAATTTGATAAATGCGGGGTCGCATTTTTTTCCTGAGAATTCCAGATAGCTGTGCTTTTGGGTGCAACTATATATACAAGAGTTTTTACACAGATTCACAAGCAGTATAGAAAATGACCGGGTTTACGCTTAATCATGTTAGCCAGCTACGAGCCAGCAGCATATAGGTCAAACGAGGCAATAAAGCTGTTTACTGGACAACTTTATTGCCCTGTTTATCCTAAACTATGATCAGTACTGAACAAATACCTGTGATTAGAAATACTCAAGACAATGAATACGTTGATTTGGCCGTAGCTTTTGAGTTTATCTTTAATTATGTCGTATGAGTAATGAATAAGTAATATATGGATAGATAATTCGACGAGACAATAAATAAAGCTGTGCATCTCCCGATGGGGTTAGAGACGTCTGCCTTCAGCCTTTGATGGGCCGCTATGCATAACTGGAATAACGAGTACTGGGCAATCCGAACAAATGTCTAAAAATAAGCCGAGCTTTCAATCGGGGATGCTGTCATGTTGTCCATTGAATTTCGAGGCCTAATGCTTTCATGGAACGTACTGAATAAAGCATATGTTTAACTTTAATAACGTACCGACATCCACCATCTAGCATAGACTTACACCGTACCACTCACATCGTGTGATGCGGAAATAGGTGGCATATCTCACTACTCAAAGTTTAGTTAAAGAAAATATTTTTAGGGCTGACCATCAATCAACATTTAACGTCCACGGCATTGCTTTTCGCATCATCCGTAGTTAAGTTATACACAACTGCATAACTATAACATTATAAGATGAGACATGTTAATGAAAATCTCCAGCCTCACTAACCCTTTCGTCGCGAATATTTATCTAGAATATAAAAAGTTGTTTAACCCAATCGAGAGCTTGAAATTGCATGTACCACCCGAATAATTCTGTAGCATCTACATATCAAAGTTTCGTATAAGTCAAAATGATGGCTGTATGTACATAATAAAACAACGAAATGCGCTTTTTACCTCTTCCTTTCTCTACGCATTTAGCGATTTAGAGAGCTAGAAGACGTGTTTTAAGTCCTTTCAACACAAAGAAACAAGAAACGCATGTTGTCTATTTGTCTATTTACTGAAAATCCATTTTTCATGTCAGCTCGTTCCAGCTCTTATCACGGATTTGCGATTCTGCATGTAAAGGTGCCAATCCCACAAAATCCCAAATACGCATATAGAGCTTCCCACTCACTTGCGATCTTGTAAACGATTTAAAAAAGGCAAGCCCACACTACCGGCCAACGCGAGGGGTCAGTGCATAGTAGACGGACTGTGCTATGTAGTTGAGGTGCTCAAGTTTTGTGTCAACTTGAGCTTTGACAATGCGAATAAAGATTTTTAGCAATAAACAATCGGACGCAACCTGAATGTATCGCAAATGAATGTATTAATTCACACCAGTTGTATGATTACACGCGTGCGACTTCTTTGTACGCCAAAATTATCATATTAGTTTCATGTTTCAATGTACGCCCGAGAACTAACATGCTGTCTATGAAGAATGTTCAATTAGTAACAAAAACACAAATCCATACGAACTCAGACATGCACGAATTTAGCTCAGAGGGAGGTAAAAAATAACCGCTTCATTTGTACTAAAGCAGCTCCCTAATACCGATGTATTAGGCATTCGTACATCCTTACGTTCCTGGACTAACAAATGGCCCGTGTCAGAGTTCTGTACCAGATATTTTCTTCTGGATGGAACACAATCGGTCTTGTAACAAGGAGCTACATTGATAGCTTAGACATTATGAATACAGTTAGTGCAGATAAACTGCCAGGCCCAGAGAAGGTCGATATATATGGTAAAATGGGTAGGAAAATTGGAAACAGCTAAGTTCTTCGGTTAAGTCGTGCGAAACACAAAAGCAATAAAAAATAACCCACAGAAAACCATTTATTATACAACAACATACGAATCTTTTTTACTGCGATTACGCTGTTCGTAAAGCTTCCATCGTTTCGTTCCGCTTCCATTTTCCACTGCCTCTAGGTATACTGGTAAGGTGCAATAATCTTTAAATACGCGGGAAGTGCATTGGCTCAAAGCTTGCGATAGAACTCTGATAATATCTAGCTAGGCGAATTAAAGGCAGTGCCGGTCATTTTTTTTAATGAACAAGCCCTTTGATAATAGAGAGGGGTTTTTCAATATTGGATATGTCTGAACCGATATTTGTTTTTCTAGTAAGTATGGAACTTTGCTGCATTTATTTTCTACGCATACAATTTATCTTTAACGCATTATAGTTATGTTTCGAAGTATAATAAAAAAGAGATTCCAGTCGGTTTTAATCGGTGCGAGCGGCACCCTATCGGCCCAACTCAATTCTTCTGAGTTGCTTGAGCGCTCTTTTTCAGTTAACGATTTCTATTCAACCTTTATAGAACAACATCTTTGATTCACACTACAAAATGTGTCGTTAAAACCGGTTGACCAACTAGTGCAAGCAATGATACTTTCGCAAGTTTGAACACTTGTAATGTTTCTATTTGCGTAGAATGGAGCAACTCTGCTGATTTTACGTGGTTCGAGGTCCAGAGACTCGGCACAGTCGTGCTGTTATTCTCGGTAATTAATCTCAACGACCCATGGTCTGCCCACGATTACCAAAAAACTTGCTAAATCCCTGTAGGAAATTCTGCGCACCTTGGCTGCCGCCCTGCTGACTAGCTTCAGCGAACTGGCGAACAAACCCACCTGAAATGCATAGACAATTGAAATTCATAGTTAAGTGTATAATACAATATAACGTCACCTAAAGAAAATTACAATTTTGACATGCAAAATTTTCTTCACGTGAACACAATACTGGCCTCAAAACGAGTTAACAATACTTGGGATAACAATACCCACTAGCTTGGGAAACACTAAGCACTTAATTCTACTCGGGCGATTTTACGATAAAAATATTACAAATTGCATTTGCATGCGGCAACCTGCATGATAAAAAGCTGTTTTGAGTATGGTGCACGATTAGCGACAGAGCACAACGGTCTGGAATGTTTAGGCTTACCGAAAATCTGCATCGCGTCGTTTGGCTTATTAGTGGTGGTTGGTATAAAATGCGGTTGTGAACGGGGGCTGATCGATGGGTCTGAAGATGGTGCACTTGCTGGCCCGCCTGCGCCGTTTGGTTTGGCAGGAATAAGTCCTTCGAAACCCTCCAAGCCGTCGGGCATTACGTCTGACTCAGGAGGATGGGGTCTCGCGGATCCTCCGTAAGCAGGCTTAGCATTTAGCCGAGATTGGAACTGCAAAAAGCCGAGGCATTGGCAGGGAACGGAAAAGTCATAACGCTCAGCAATTACTGCAATTTAATTTTCTGGCTTTACAAGATAGAATGGTGCGTCGACGCAAGGAACTTACGCTTTATCAACTTTAGGCAAATCGTATTATCCCGAGCAACTCAAAATTAATAATTTATGGCCGTGTGTATATTCAATATTAGCTGTGCTCGCCCAACACATACCTGCCTAAGATGATAAACAGTAGTACTACATAGTCTGAAAAAACATCATATTGCGAGAAGACTCACAGAGATAAGGTACGAGTTCATGCCTATCTTTTAATGATTTTAAAGTTTATCTCAAAGAAATTAATCTTGATCTACAAAATATTCCCCTTATTAAATCCTTATTCTAAATATTAGCTTTTTATAATTGTAGTCTTAATTTTGTCGTCCGAAAAATTGACCATAGAATGAAGCTGTTTCTTTCAAAATGTCTGATTCTAGAGCTCTCCTTTCGTCAATCTGACGTAAGTTTTATTTCCGGCTATTATGTACCGCTAGTATAATTACTGTAACGTTTCTACACGCGTCCCCAAAACAGCAACACAACAAGATTTCTGGGTTTGTAGTTTTTAGCCTAGGAGACACATATCTCCGCAGTGAATCACGTACTGAATGGCTTATCTCGGCTGCTCACAACCTACGGCATCAACTGCGTAGAACCTAGATTGTCAACTTTCATTTGCAGCAACTCACTGCCTTGTATTATAGAAGCACTGGAAACGTAGCTCTAGCCATTTGTCTAGTTTTTCAAGTCGGCTTTCAGCGACCGAAAGTTTTTTTGACGAAATCAGTAGTTCATTGATTAACAGTGTACTAATGGCTACGGATGATCAAATAATTTGTCTTTTTATGGACGTTTTCCAGCGTACGTGGGATGCGCGAACGTATCAGGGAGGTTTGCAAATACGTCATCAATCAAAACGCCTAGAATTAGCAACGGTGAAGTCTGAAGGAGAGAACTGGCAAAAAGAAATATTGAAGGCACTGTTTCACCTGAAATGCCCTTTCTAATATTTTGACATTGACCTAAAGGTGCTAGTGGCTAGGCTCTTGTATTTGATTTTGCAATTATAATATGCAGGTGGCACTGTTTTACAGGCATTTTATTGTATGTAAAAAGCGACTTCAATACGGTGCCGATCGTTACCGGGTTGCGCAACAGTCCATCGTAAGCATTTTGTTGCTTGAAGAATCATTGCCTTTCTACACAATTTATTTCATAGAATGAATATCATAAATGCAAAATGTGGAGTGGCTTCACTTGTCAGAGCTCCACCTTTAATTTTATTAACAAAGCTTATGGACACGGCTTATTGACGGCTCACAACTCTTTTAAATTCCTAGCTCAATTAAATGTATATACAAGGCTATACTATTCATACCAGTATGGCTGATGCTACCATTAATTTCTTTTGCTTACTTAGGAAGTCGGAAACCCCAGGAAATTATATGTGTATAAATATATACTTTGATTTTTAAAGCATTTGGTCGAATTGGCTGCAATGTAATTTCTTGAAAATAGTTGGGAAATGAAGTCAATATCATGCACATTAAATGCATTAAACATTATTTGAGAAATCAAAGCTTTGTTGGTAATATCAATAAGGAATTAATAACCCTAGACAATACCGATCTCGAGCATTACAAGGGAAGACCGTACACCAGTACGCTAGAATTTCGCAGCTGTTCTGGATTTGTAGCGATTAGGTCCCACCGGTGTAAAATAACATAACCTCGGGCGAAACTGGACCTCTACCAGGCGTGTCCCCAGGTGGCGGATAGGGGAATGTCTGCCAGAAATGGTAGGTACTAGGCGTACGCCCTGCGCGTTCAACCAGCCTCTGGGGAACATACTCTCGTGCCGAGAGACACCCAGCACTCATGGTCGACAGGAAATTAAGAGGATCACAGCCTACAGCAGGTAGCGATATCTGACATACTGCAGCGGACATACTGCAGATGTCAAAACTCGCCTGAGGTTACAGCGGGTAAAGTGCATAGTTGAAATTAGCAGGGGAGGATGGCCCAAAACGAATTTTCAGGAGGACAACGTTTACGCGGAACAGTATTCCCGGCGACAATAAGGATACTTGTTAGTTTTAAAGGGAACGCTGAAGGTAGCGCTACTCTGCGAAACCTCGAATCCCGATT
Source organism: Tropilaelaps mercedesae (assembly GCA_002081605.1). Taxonomy (NCBI): domain Eukaryota; kingdom Metazoa; phylum Arthropoda; class Arachnida; order Mesostigmata; family Laelapidae; genus Tropilaelaps; species Tropilaelaps mercedesae. Next base: position 60,323 of record MNPL01024200.1, read on the forward strand.
TCCGGCCCTCAGGAAGCTCAAAAAAATAAAAAAAGGGGTACAAGAGGGTGGTGTGGCCATACTCATAAAGTACAACAGCCTCGAAATGATGGCAATAGAAGACCAGCGCCAGTAACAGTACCGCGGCCCTATAAAAAGCATTGCACGAACTGGCCGGCCGGCGACGGTCAAGGGAGATACCACTTAGACTGCAAGAAGTTCTCGACTTGAATTTTAGCAGAAGCATGGCGGAGTGCTGCACCAAGGACACCGTGGACATACTGGAGATCTGCGGAGATCTTGCGGGAAGGGAGCAGTAACAACTGAGGCCAAGAGTGATGCTAAGACAAAGGCGCAGAAAGGAAAACACACAAAGAAAGCAGTAGGCGTCAGCAACCAAAATAAAGTACCATTGTAATCAAAAACGGCAACAGGAAATTTTACGCTGACACCCTCAAAGCACTGAAAGCCTCGGTAGACAGCGGAGTGGTAGTAAAGTCTATCAGGCAAACGACAAATGGTATAGCACTAAGACGCATCGGAGCGGCGAAGAAAGGCAGTCAAGAGAAGTTCACGAATGAGGGTCAACGAAGGATAAGGTCAACGTGAAAGTGAGCGTAACGACAGAGTGACAAGCGACGCTGATAATAAAATATATCAACGACGAAACTTCAGATGAAGAAACTCAAGCGACGTTACACAAGTTGATAGGCAAGGCTGATAGAAACATCCAGATCGGACCCAAATGGAATTGGGGGCTCCGAATGTCGGTGTCCGTAAAACTAGACGCAGCACCAGCAGCTCAGAAGCTAGCCGCGAAAAAGCACTTCCGTGTCGAATGGACACACAAATACCGAGTGTCTTTGTGGGAGCCACCTAAGAAGTGCTACAACCATCGCCTAGAGGGTCATCTTGCAAGAAATTGCATTGAAAAATAAAGACAGCTGAGTGCTATAAGTGCTGTGAGGAAGGTCTTCTTGAAAAAGAATGCGCTACAAACCCTAAATGTCGCATTTGTAAAGACGAAAGGTACAAAGCCGCAAACTGCCCCAAACGCAGTAAACAGTGAGACCCCAGGAGTGCATGCCACCCAAAAGCAGCAGCAAGCAGAGCGGACGAGGGAACCCAGAGGAAACTATGGCCTAAATTGGGCTCGCGCACTTGAGCATACAGCAGGATAGAGAAAAGCTTAAGAAGCCAAGACAGCGACCGGCGAAGAGAGCGTGCGAGGACGCGCGAGGGAAACTGACAAGGCCGCCTAGAAGAAACAAAAAAGATGGAGCAGGATAATTATGCATCCAGCTTTTAAGATGCTGCAGATAAACCTCAAGAGGTGCCGTAACGTGCACGATCTGTTAAAGGATACAATTACCACGTAGCACATCGATACCTGCCTAATAAGCGAGCCCAATAAAAAGCTGGCGACGAAGAACAGACGGCTAACCGACGAGAGCCAAAATGCTGCCACCTGGTGCTGTGATCGAAATATAAAGGTAGAAAGGCACGGACAGGGTCATGGCTTCGTTTGGGTTGAGACGGAGGCAGCGGTGATATACAGCTGCTACATCTCACCCAATGTAGAAAAACCGTGCTTCTCAAGTTTCTAGATGTGTTGCAGACTAGCGCCTTAAGCCATCCGAGAAGGAAAAGGTAGCCGTGACCGGCGACGTCAGTGCCCATGCCGTAGAGGAATGGAGAAGCAGGAAAAGAAGCACCAATGAAGAAGGCCAGAAATTAACAGATGGATGTATGGAGCTGTAGAATCTAGTTTCGGTGAATGATGGACTGCTACGTGCATTCAGCCAGAAAGATCAAGACTCTTTTCTGGACGTGACTATCTGCAACGAAGCTGCAGGGAGCTGCCTTGAAAGATCGCGAGTCACTCTAGGGGAAACCTGCAGCGACCACCGTTATATTTGTTTTGAGCTGAAGCACATGTAAAGTAACGGGAAAGCACCCAACAAGAGCCGCCAAGAAAGTGTTCTGGAAAAAGGCTCAACAGGGAGAATATGAAGTAGGAAATCTTAAGCGTGGGTGCGAAGCGCTCTCCGAGACAGACGAAACTGCTATCACGATAGCGTCGTAGAGAGCCTATGAAAAAACTGTTTCGCCGACATCCCTAGGCACACAGCACAGATCAAAGTGCTGATGGACGCCAGAGATCGGGGCCGCCAGAACGCGAAGCGACCTGACGAAGGTACACAAAGGCCGTTCGAAAAAACAGCACAGGCACAAAGAAACTGGTCGATAACTATACAAAGGTAAGAAGAAATTCCGACTGCTCATCAGGCGAAGCAAGCAAAATAAATGAAGAGGAACCTGTGAAAAGGCAGAGCAAGACCCGTGGGGCATCTGCTGCCAAATAGTAATGAAAAAGAAAGGATACTGCCCGCCTACGATTTTGCCGAATCTAGTGCGTAAGATCATCGGGCAACTGTTTTCTGAACCATTCCGAGAAGAAATGGCTTCGAGACATGCAGCTTGAAATTATTCGGGAGGACATCCCTCTAGTCACAGTGGAAGAAATCCAACAAGCCGCCCCCAAAATGAAGAGCGGAAAGACGCCAGGACCAAATGGTATTCCTCCGGAAGCCCTCATGACGAAGTGTCCGGGCGTATTCAGACAAGTAGCCGATAAGTTACAATAAGAAGGCCGATTTCTAAGTCAATGAAAGAACGCAAGGCTAATGCTGATACCTGAGCGCGGCAAGCCCTGGGCGAGCCCTTCTCGGTTAGACCGCTCCCTCCTCAGTACGGCGGGAAGGCCATGGAGGCCATAATAGCGGTGTAACTGGCAGCCGAGCTGGAAGTAAAAGGAGCATTGGCGGCACTCAATATAATTTCTGCTAGGTAAGGTGGACAATGACGGAAATAAGACGAGTGCTAGAGATTGCCGAGGCTGAGAAAGAGAAAACGCAAAAGATACGGAGACTATGTCTTGCTATTTTTCACGATGTTCGGGATGCATTCAACTCATCAAATTGGAAAATGATTCTAGACACGTTGGAGACCCGAGGAGTATCGTCCTACTTGTGACGCGTATTGGCTGACTATCTGATTTACCGAAGCATCCAAAATTGCTTCGAGGCGGCAGCCAGCTACAAGGTCACAGAAGTCACAGTTACAAGGTCAGCAGGGGTGCCACAGTGATAAGTTCTTGGACTAATACTCTAGTGTCTCGCCTACAATTAAGTGAGCTGAAGTTACCGGAGGGACTAGCGTACGCTGATGATTTAGCCTTTGTTATTAAAGCTAGGGAGGAAAGGGCGCTGGAGATCCGGTCAGAGGAAGCACTAGCTAAGATCGATGAATGGACGAAGAAACACGGACTCAAACTGGCTCCGAAGAAAACAGAGGCGACGTTACAGATCGGAAAGAAAAGATATGGCGATCTTCACATTTTCTCTCGGCGAGGTAACATATGATGTTACCCAAATCCTCAACGGCCACGGATGCTTCCAGGAGTACCTATGGAGAAATAGAAAAGTTACAAGTCCTAAGTGCACCCTCTGCGAACCCGAAGAAATTGACACGGCGGCACACGAAGACTGATGTAGGAAAAGATTCAGAAGGAGTTGGTAATCGAGAATATCCTTCTAGTCGTGCTGGAAAGCGAAGATAAATGAGGAAACGAAGATACAAAAAGTGGTCTCAAGTTGGGGAGGTACACTGCTGGTCCAAAAATTATGCATATCTAGTTTATTGTGTTCAATAAACATGCCGAAAAAATAAATTAATAATATAGAACATTGTGTGAAAACCAATACTGATGAATAGTTTGATATATAGTTGGATGCCAATACTACTTCTTTGAAAAAGTACAATATGTCTTTAGCGATAGCAAAATCCATGGTTACAATAGAGTTGCAAGTTTGAGTGCGCGATTACCAATTCTAAACTCATTCAAGTTACCTTTGGGTTGAAAGTACTGCAGATTTGGATGCCGAGTTTTGAAAGCAGAAGCCTTTCCAGGCCAGATTAAGTAGACTAGCTCGGGAACTATCTCTATTGACAAGCTATGATATATGGAATAGGTCTATATGATTTCATCATCTCTTTAGCGCTTAGTATTTATAATCTAATTGCGGTAATACGTTTTCCGTCACTTAACTAAATAATCGGAAAGCGGAAAACATATATTAGCACAACCACGTGCGACGATAGAGGTCATAATGTTATTTACACAGCGTGCATCAGACACAAAAAGATTAATATATAAATTTTCTATTTAGATGAGGGGTTATCACCTGTTTCAGTATGTCTTGTAAGAATGCAAGGTTGGGTGTGGATCCGCTTGGCGAAGGACCCCCTGCAGAATCTGACGAACTCGGAGAAGCGCCCCTGATAAAAAAGTGAATCATATTACAATATGTTATATATATATATATATATATATA
>MNPL01024208.1:935-11412 GCA_002081605.1 Tropilaelaps mercedesae
CCAAGTATGAATAAAAAAATTAGCACAACAAATGTTTAGCTTTAATACACACACAATCCATCGAGATACGTGTTGTCATATTAAAACCATTTAAAAATATATGTATAAAATAAGTTTGCAGTTACCCCATGTTTAGTGAATGCGTGACACGGCACAGGCATCTTAAACGGACCAACAAGTGAACCTATCGTGAATACGATTACGTAACATACAGGACGCCACGTGTATTGCACATACTGCGATAACCACAGTGCGTTTATAAGAAGATGACGTACACTCGAGTTGTAGTGTATTGTACGACACCGTTTACAGGGTAGCGAGTGGTGTAATAGGGGCTGAAAGCTAATTATGTCAAAGCACATCTTGTTATTTTATTTTGTTGGTCAGGAACAATTTTATGTCCAGATTGAAGCTCGTATACGAAATTGACGTCACTTAGCTTTAACAGTGTAGCATTGCGCTGGTCGCGCCGTCTTCGGCCTAGATTCTTGCTTTGACTCTTTGTCCAATGTATTTTTACCTCCTGATTTTTCACCCTCGTCCAAAGTAATTTGTTTTTGCTCTGACCTCAAACCATTCATCTTCGTCAAGAGAGTCGCACGCATTCATGCCCTCCATCTGTTTTTCAATACTGTTTAGCTCGGCCGCCTCCAGTCTGATACAATCAACTTTTGTAGAAACGTCAACTTAACTAACGCTACTTTGCACTGCCTCCCCGTCATAAATGAAGCTATCTTTTATCATCTGCGTACAGAACACGTACTACAGTAATAGTATTTCTCAATAACTAGATGACCCCCGCCGCCATTCGAGCGGAGGCCTTCCCTTCACGGTCTTCTCCGAAGCGTAGAAGCGCCGTAATAATAAAATATATTAATAATATTCCAATCATTGCCGGTAGTTTCTAGTCTGTTATTCTGGTTGTGTGTTCGTTCAGGAGAGGCACAATACGTTTGCGTGCTCGCTGTCCACTAACTATCAACAGCAAAAACACACAAACACAACCATGCCACCGTGAAAAACGAAATTCGTCCTAAGCTCTGTGTTTGTCTATTTATGTTTAATGGTGCAGTCCGGACGAACCGCATAAAACGATCGATCCCGCAGAAAGATTCACTTGCGAAGTACTAGCCAGCTGTACTGGAACATGCCATAGATCATTGAGATACCCATGAACAAAAATATACACAGAGCACCAGTATAATTGTCAGTCACACTATTCACAAATGTAATAAATCAATTCATGTCAACTACATTAGAGCGGGAAAGCATTTCAATAAAAACCCAATAGAAAATATAACTTTACCCAACGTTACATAATTACTGTTGATGAAAATTGACCTATCAACATGTCAGCATTGTTCATTCGATGTTCTTATTTTGCAGCATTGCAGTCAAAATCAAACAACCGTGCTAAGTTCCGCAAGCACTCAACTATTAAGGTCAACTAGTTTCTTATTTAGGAAATGTGAGTCGGTGTCTCGTATAAGCTACACGTGTGTCTACTCCATGTGTATGTATAAATTTACAACGACAGGAAAGCCCTTTTGTCAGCATACCGTCAAACAAGCGCATAGCCACTAGTAGAATGGTGCTTTTTGAACAGCGCATATAGATTCCAATAAATAAACGCAAACGGTATAAACCGAACAACGAATACAGCCAAAGAGTTTGCCATAAACCCCCTTGCCATGACCAAAAAAATAAATGAGCGTTGCAAAAAGCCATTTACATAAGAGTTTAGTGCTATAACATGAACATTTACTCTACCACTGTCTATAGCTTTTTCTCTCTCGTTCCTTTGTTGATTGCGATGACGAAAATGGAACTTAAAATACTCTGGCTATACTCCCATTATATAATACACTGCATATATTTCGTCTCCTTTCGAACAAACTCAATAATACATGATATACCGTAGAATACCTAATAATGTATTAAATATAACAATATACAGGTGGATGTCGTAGATTTGTTCTTTTAACGTTTACGCGTCACGGCAGGATGGATTATATAATGATGCATATTGAGATATTAGGAACGCTATATAAAAAAAGTAGAGGAAAACGATCGTTTACAAGTGTTTCACTAGAGAGATGAATTTGGTTAATAAAAATGTTTTGGATTGCAAAGCTAATGTAAGCACGGGTACGTGATCCTTTAGGTAATAAGAATAATCTAAAAAATGGCAATTGTCATTATTACATAACAACAAAGGTTATATTGGTAAAATAATCCAAATGTTGCCATTACAAAGCGTATAACAAGTTTAACTTGTCCAAAAAGCCTATCACCATGACTACTAGAGCCTGTTTGCCGCAACACCAATCTTTCCTGCACCCGTTCTCCTGTTATTTTGCCAACCATAAACGCAACCCTTCCGCTCTCGTCATCTCAAGTTCAGCCACTCTAGCCGGGTCAACAGAACTCGTTCGCTCTAGTAGTGTACGATACAAATAGAAGCAGATATTTACGAACAGCGATTACTTCCACTTAAGCTTTGTCGCCTGGTATGAGTGCTTTCAAGGCGAACTTTAAATCAGTTGAAGCAAACCGAATTCGAGGAAAATTTTCATTTGTTTCATTCCGCCGACCTTGTTGGTTAACCTTTTACCCGTATTAAATCTCTCTCCGTGCTTCGTTGGGAACCTACCCGTTTTAAGGTCAAAACTACTTTCTGAAGTAGAGACACGCCACGCCGTTCTGCCGACAAGTAGTATCGACAACAAGAACAACAGCAACATAGCGACAACATGAGCGGAAACAGCATTATGTGCTTCATCCTTTTTTATTTTCGAATGCCTTCCTATTGTACGCAAACTTCATTATCTAAATTGTCTTTCCACTTTTAATGGAGATTGCGGTTACGCACTTTTCCATTATAGAGGCGTCTTACGCTTTTATTCGCTTAACTACATATTGATGTCCACACCTCGTTGTGAACTAACCGCTCATAAGGTGTATATCTACAAGTATCCGTCCTTAAAATTATGCACATATGACAACAACTGAAATACACGCGGATTTTATCCGTCACTCAGATGAAAAACAACATCACGGAATATTTTTGTTATCTTTAATTCATTGGTAGAAAAGACCGAATCGGTTTGAAATTAATCATATATATTTGCCTCTAATAAAATTGGCCGAGTTGGCTCATGAAAATAGCACAGCGAGAAAGGAAACGCTCAAATTTATGATTTCTTACATTAGCGATCAGAGGTCTTTCACTGTAGAACGAATGACTGCATAAATGCAACACAATCTATTTTCGAATAAATAAATTCATGCATAGTTACAATTTGTAACGATACGTAGCTCAAAGTTACGTGAAACAGCGATGGTGTCCAAAAAGATCAAAAATATTTAACCAGATCAAGCTGTGTATATCAATATAATGCCTTGGTACTGTGACATCTGTCTTCATTTTTCCATTGCTGAGAGAAAAAGAAAAGCTTCTAATATCACATCTTGGAGAACACGATCTGTTCCTTTACTAGTGACTCGCATCTGTATCGTAATAACAATAATATGTATACATATCTTTGAAATCACATCTGATGTGTCCAGAGAGAATTTCAATACACTTTAGGTGACAATCGGACGGCAGTCACAGGCACAATGCACGTGAAGATATATACAAATGAACGTTCAGCGCAGACAAAACCATCTACTTATTATATCGTTAGCGCCGCTTTGCCGTTACTGTGAATCTGGAAGCGCGTCAACGAGTATCTACACTGCTTCGATTAAGTTTGACCCACCAGTCTGTAACTACCAGGAGCACTCACCAAACGGCTGGTGGAGAATTTCCTCCGTATGGCGAAGGGTGGTTAATCACTCTCGGCCCCTCTGTCCGCTTAATGTTTTTTAATCCAGATAGCGTATGCGATAAATTTTATCATCCGGAAAAAGGACATCCTTTCCGTACAATCGACACCAGCAAAATAATTAAGAGTAGAACAGAAATTTTGTTTGCTGCGACATATTCACTTTCATTTGCTGACACTCCACTCACAGCTATACCTACATCTAACATTTTTCTATAATATCCTTGTCAAGATAAACGTATGCCTCAAGCTGATTTAAAGGAGTCGCCTGAAGCCTTTATAGTCAGGATACAAATACACGCCAAGTTCTTGCTTGTTGTCACCGTTGTTGTTAGATGTAATGTAGCTTGACCGAGCATTACATGGAAATTGAAGTGAGAAAACGTAACTTCATGGCGGAAATACGGCTCTATTTAAATCACGAGAAGATATGGTTGTAAGGCTATTAGATTCACAGTAGCTGCTAATGCGCGAACGGGTGCGGTGACGATTAGCCAAGCGACTGACCAACAGTCTGCTAATATTTTCACTTTTCTTTGACCCCCTTGCCTTGAATAGGTGTCAATTGCATTGTCATGAAAGGACCTCTGAACCACCGCCTTTATGCTTCTGACTTGGCCGCCCGCTACGTCATGGTGAGAATGACTCGCTCTAAACACGTGTGATTAGTCGATGTACCCCTATGCAAGAAAACGTTTCGGCGTAACCACAAAAATTGAGCTGATGGAGTCCCCAAGCGGCTTCGTCTGCTCGACCATTTGGAAGGCAGAAGTTCCTTTCGTTTGCTGTCAGTTCCCGGAATGCAAGAGGCTAGAAAATAATATAAGCGAAATAAGCGGCAACTGACTACCAATTGCCACGAAGAAGCTTTTGTGCGGCGCTCATCTATACTCAGTGCACATCTGTACGTTTCTATGCGTTGCACATGTTTAGGTGATAACTAAGCAACTGCCTGTCTCGCGTCCGTTCACCTGCTTCTCTGGAGCGTTTGGGGTGAAACCAGACTGACGGGCCTTGGAATTTCACTTGGTAGCAACACTAATTGAACGGAGAACGACAAATGCCTTTTACTGCGGTTGTGGAGCAGGTTTTAATTATTGTCGTTGATGTCGTAAAGTAGATTCACAGAATACTTGACAAACGTAACTAGGAGTCTGGAAGGAAGACTCAAGATTGGCCGATTTTTTTCTTCTGCAGACTATAAAAGCACGATGTCGCTGCAAAGAAGAAATGCTCCGGTTATATACATCAGGACCCATAAGCTGTCCCACTAGTCGCTACGTATATAGCTCCCTAGTCGAGGAAAGTTGAATCCAGAGGCTTAAAAGAGACGCCGCGGCGAGGACGCCAAGACCAAGACTTTTTGATTCAGCTCAGAGCGAATTCACGCCGAATGTAAACTAGAGGGCCGAAGGAGTCCAATCTTCTTTACGCTCAGGTGAACAAGTCTTGAGTAGCTGTGGTTATGGCCAAAAGATGGTTTCATAATCCGTCAGGATGATTACGACTGCTATACACAGAGCAGCGTCGAGGTTTGTGGTCATGACATCATCTGGCCGAAACATTCATTATAGACGTGTCTTTTCGTCCGAGCACAGCGATAACCTATGCGACTAGAGGCTTATCATCGTCGGAGCCCATCTCGGTGACACAGAGCATCTGATTTTCACGCACCAATCTAGCTGACACGGCTTCAGGCGGGGGATCACCAATTGTTCCTGAGCCAGAAGAAGATGCTGAGGGCCCCGCAACAGTTACATCGTCCAGTGGTGCCCGCTGTCGTCTTAAGCGTCGTTTCCTCTTGATCCGCCTTGGCCGCGGTAATACCTCAACCTCGTCGTTGACTGAATATAAGCCCCCAGGTGCCATAGCTGGCGCACTCGAGGCCGCCTGCGGTTCGGATTCCACATCGACATGTACCTATTAAAGAAAGAAAAAGTTAAAAAAGGAATAACGGTTTGTACCTACACCATAGTGTTCCTTTGAACACATATCTCAAGCTTCGAATCTATCTACTGTACCTGTTAGTACAATAAAATAGTACATTAAATTCGTATGTGCTAGACGAACGAATGAGCTACGATTTCTATAATTTTTTATAACTACCTCACAGCAGAATACCTTAAAGAGATTTTAAGCCTTTACCTCCCCCCTCAATGCGGTAAATACCACCTAACGCAGTAAATGAATAAATACCTCGCCTGATTGTTCTAACCACGTTATTGCCTGGAGAAACTAACAAAAATAGATACTGTTTTCCCCCCTATCAACGAGCCAGTCTCTATTAGACGTGAACGACGACTTTCGATCGTCGCAGACTTGCTAATGTCTTCATGACTGTATAAAGAGGTGTTATTACCATTTCTTAGAACCCCTAGCGTATAATTGGAATGTACAATAGCAAGGCGACGTTGAACGAATACGCACCTCTATTTGGACGACTTGATGGGCGGACTCATTTGGGCGGAAAGTTCCGCCGCTAGACTCACTTTGCGGGCCTAGCAGCGGGGTGGTCTCGTTATCAGACGAATCTTCAGGCATTCCTGGTAGAACGATCTTGCGCTTGCACAGCGGACACACGCGGCGGTTCTTCGTCAGCCAGGGATCGATGCACTTAGAGTGGTAGCCGTGATGGCAAGGCAGCACGCGGAGCTTCTCTCCTTCCTGATACTCGTCAAGACAGATCGAGCACGCCTCGTAGTTCCGGAACTCTTCACTCTTCGTCCACTTCTTGATAGGCAGGTGTTTAAGGTACTTTTTCGCGAGGCGGTGTCTGGCGTTGCGGCGCCGCTCGCGAAGCCATCGCGAGCACTGTTGCACGACCACGAGGCAGGCAATCATCAGTATGCAGAAGAGAAAAATTACAATACACGGAATGAGGTAGTTCAGTAGGCTGGGAGACGGAGGGGGATACCAGTCTATGACGTAGCGGTGGTCCCACGTGCACTGAGTGAGCACGAGTCCGTCTTGATGCGATACAAGAACGGCGTACACTCGGAGGTCGCCGTAGCCATAAGGTCGAGGCGCGTGCGCGAAGTTTGGATCTGGGTCGTCGACATCGTAGATGATCACTCCATTATAGCCTGCTCGTTGAGCTTTCGTGAGCTTCTCATAGAAATTACAGTCACGACGCTGCACAAGCAGGAACCATGAGAAGCTGTCGTTACTCGGGTATGGCACGGGCGGGATGGGGGTGCAAGCGTTGACTGGACGCGACAACACAAGCTTGCCCAGGACGCCATCATCCGGCGGGACGGTGTAGGTGATTTGCTGTATCTCGTCGATTCGAATCTCCTTGTCTTTAGAGTTCGGTGGTATGACCTCTATCCGGGCCTCGGCGCTGGGCAAACCCGGCAACCAAAATACCACCGTCAGAGAAACAAGAACACTGATGTCCGTCGCGATCCACATCGCGCCTACCCACAACCGGAACGCCTACACTTCGTTTGTTCGTTCGTCGCACCCAATTAACTTGTCGTTAGCTGCGTACAGTGGCTCCCCTCAGGGCCGACTGCAATCAGCAAGCTTGCGTAGCAGCTGCCAACATCGATGCTACTGTACTGGGCGACGGACCCTCTAGCTAGCCGCGATACTCCGCCACTAACACCATTTGTCGAGTCAGAAACCTCTGGTGAAGTCGGTGAACCGACCGTTTCTCAAGGGAAATTCCTGCCGGGACGTGGGCCACTCGGCGACCACCACCGCCCCAGCCCCGGGATCAACAAATCCACGGTGGCAACCACGGAACAACAAGCAACATCGCCAGTGCCCTATAGAGATCGTTCGCGTGCAGCGATACCCTTGAAGGCCACCATACACCCACAGGCGACGCCAACGTCTAAGACACAAAATATCACAACGCAACACCGCAACAAACAGCCACTCCTCAGTCGTCACTTTCGGCCCTCCTTGACCAGGTCAGAAACACGCATATACCACAATGCACAACAGACATACACATAGAGGAACACTACGCTCACTTTTCGTGCCTCATACGGCAATCACGATGAAACAACGCCGCTGGCCGCCCGATCAGTAATCCTTCCAAGCTGGGTGGCCGCCAACCGATAGCAGCTCGATTAGAAAAAGGAGTATAGTGCTGACAAACGACCGTTGACTATGACCAATGCAGGAGCGATACTTGTTCACCGAGAGACCGTACCACGACGCAGCAGCTAGCACCCCTAGATGTAGGCGCCCTAACAGCACCAACAAGCAACACACCGAGTCAATCAGCTGTCGTCCACCAATTCACCAGCGCGAGCAGGTAAGCCAAGCACGAGAAAGATCAATGGGCGTCAGTCTTTGTCGAAGCATCAATCGTAAGTCCAGTAAACGGGTATACCTGTGCCCTAGTAATTCTCGAACGACCGTCCCGTCTAAGAAGTGGATATGGACTACGCTTTCGCAGCAGGTCTATGCGAACCGGTACACGAATTCAACACGCACGCCCCGCACGGCGAACTCCTCAATCCAACCCTCCAGAGCGGCTCGTCAGCCACTGATAGATCAGCTGCTCGGATTTGCGCAGTATTCGCAACAGGACCTGACTCTGCTGTTGTTGGGGTGCTCACGACACTTTTATCTTCTATTTCGTTCGACAATCAGAGAGGAGACCTACAAAAACAAGCTAAGAGACGGAACGCAGAGTTTGCGGAAATGCTCCGATCGTCAGAGCCACACCAAAGAGACGCACAATACCTTTGCTGTATCGGCTGTGCTGTAAGCCGTGTTAAGCTGTTCAGTTTCATAACCAGCTGGAAAGCAATGCACCTCTCAGATGCTCGCGAAGCGAGCCAGGAATAACTCGTCGAGTGGAAAGTGAAAGTGAACGATTCTTAGGAGCAAATTTTGAACACAGACCCGCGAACACAAACGAGACATTCTGCCGGGTATTAAACAGGCTGAAAATGACCTCTTGAAAAGAGCAACACTTGGGTACAGAGACGGATAACAATATGTATCATTTGAACACTCCCATAGGTAGTTGCAATGAGTTACGACGGAATAGTTTAGCACTGACTTTGTACCACTCGCTATATTCCATTATTTCCAAGGTGCTACGATTTTGACCCAACATGACGGCGTTCGGTTTCAGCTTATTGGTACCTACTAAACTGCTTATTAATTCGAAGAAATGCTCAGCAAGTATCAACCAGGGAACCGAGTCTCAAGTGAGAGTTAAAGCAAAAATGAGCAAGTTGTCAGGTGCTGTGCATTTCTAACGGTGCTACGAATACCGGTGGGGATAATACACACCTCCTTTTTCCTCTTCGTGGAGGTTTTTTTCGAGCATCGCCAGAAATTTGTAAGTGGCTTTGACACAGTGGCGTTAGTTGTCTTAATCCCAACAAAGATATTTATCGATCACCAACTTCTCAAATTCCATTAGCTGAAATTGATTAGGAGGACCGTTTATGAAGCCAGTCGAAAGCTGAGTGTGCTCGGAAATTTATTTTCATTTATTATGATGAGACGCATAAAACATGCAGACCCGATCATTGAAAACACAAAGAACATTTCAGATACAATCTATCTTGCCTACTTTGGCTGGTGACACGCTACCATTTCGATATTTTCATTATTGCACGGGGTTCGATACTAACACATCTGTTTTGCAGTGGCCGTATCTATCATACAGCGTCAGCAGTTGCACTAGCGGTGCAAAGTGTCGGAGTGCGAATAAGTAGTAAAACGGATTAAAAATACGCACAAATAACTGTCATCGTATGCATACAACACTTTACCGACACTGCCGACATCATTTCTTTTTAAAATATAAGTAGTATTAAAATTTCCAGGAATATCGATACTGTGCCGCAGTGTTCGAGAATTTTTACGGGAAATAAAGGTTCCATTTTGTGAACGCAAGCAATGATGTTCTTCGCCGAGTGCGTTATCCGTGTAAGTAGCGCGTATCTTGCTCTTCAGGAGATCTTGTGGAGTGGGTCGCAAGGCCAACAAAAATCTCGATATTTCTACGAAGGTTTGAAAATAGACAAGAGGTAACTTGTAGATCGTCGTTTACTAGAAATTCATATAGGTTTGTTTTAGCTAGAACTATATAGAAAACAATTATCCTGAAATACAAGTCCACATACAAACAGACATTCTTATAACAGTTTGACATGTCTTTGCAGCCCGTTAATATGGTATACCTGTCCAATGTTCGTTATTCCCAACCTTCAGCCAAGGCCAGACAGGGCCGACTTTCGATTGACTGTGTCTCGTGTTTGTCTGCGCCATCTCAGCTTGCGTCGATCATGTTATTTGTGAAGAAGTGTGCTACCATTGGTGCCGCTATTGTCGATTTTTGAGGCTATGCAAGCCAAACCTCCTATACCGGGTGGTTGGTCAATCGCTTTCAACGGTAGCCAGTTTGGTGGGCAGGGAAGCCCGTTTTTCTGTCGCGACGTTACGCAATTCCGGAACACGTTACAAGTCTTATCTAGATTTTAGGATTCGGTAATGTAAGTTGCTGATTCGATGTCTCACGCTGTTGCCGTTTTCACGATATATGAATGCCGTGACGATGTGCGTCTCGTAACCGTACACCACGTAGTGAGCTTAGAGAGCGAGTTATGCATACTCGCTATATATATATATATATATATATATATATATATATATATATCCAACAATTGGTC
>MNPL01024215.1:3743-32700 GCA_002081605.1 Tropilaelaps mercedesae
ACACAGTAGCCATGGATACGCACCCGTCTATCGCAGTTATGCCGACTATGACCTCGGTTACGGTCTTGGCTGGAGCGGCTTCGCTGGCCACGGTGGAGTTTACATCAAGTAAGCCTGTGGCATCGATCGTAAATGTGAACATGGAACTACAGTACGCGACCATCGATATCGTTCGGACCATTTAAAACCCACCGTAACTGATGAAAACGCCTTAAGAAGAGCTTGCCTAAATGATCGCTCGACATTGATTCCATTTACCCTGCATAGAGTTCGCCTACGCAATGAAAACGCTTCTGTTCTGGAATATATGGATATGGTTTTTATTGTTCTTATATAGTATAGACCCTTTAAATTCGGCTATTCGATTTTAATTAAAATAATTCGTTTATGTTGTTTTTTTCCTCAATAGAACCAGGAACGATACTTAATTAGTTAAGTTAGAGACTGTAACTGCTTCCAGCAAATACGAGGTTCTCCGCTGCGGCACCTGTTCTCGTAGGGGCCACGGAAAACGCCGTAGATCGTCTACGGCAAGAAAAAATGTGTAAATTTCCGGATAGACGTCTTTTTCACTTCACGCTATTGGAGCATAACATTTCCGATTTCGTATTTTTCTAGCTCCGAAATAGCTTAAAATTACTCAATACTGTCATAATTTTGTGTGTGAATAGCAAAATGACCACAGGTGAACGAGGTGTCGAGATCGATGGCGAGCATTCGTGTGCGCCTTGTGGCCGGAAGAGACACGTAGGTGCACGGGTTCGAATTCCGCCGCTACACATTCACATTTATGGGTTGTGTCTTACGAGGTATTGCAAAAAGCTTTACCGTGGACGTCATATGTTGGCCAATAGTTAGCCCTGAAAAGAATGAAAAAAATAGGTTGAGATGTACGTATAAAATTCGCCAACGTTTGTGTACGCTGAACGTATCGTATTGAAACCTTTTACATGTTTTGAAATACACTGCTTACGCTCAAACTGTTTCGACTATTATGTGAGGCGCAGTAACGTAATCATGCCAATTTCACGTTTCTCAATTCAACTAGAAACGTACTTTATCATTTATATTTGTTTGCACGGCGACTAGGCAAAGCTACCGTATCCGTGCCGAGGTCGAACAAAGATTGTCGACACCTTGAAAGCGACACGCGATGTAGTTGGATTTGGAAGTATTTGGAGAATTATAAGGCGGATGGAGACAAACAGTGAAATTATTCTTCTAACAAATAGACTGTATCTAATTAGAGGACTAAGTTCTTTTAATCTAATATAAAATTACTGTTCAAGTTATACCTTCCCTGATCCCCCTATGCCTGGTGATGGCAGACTAGAGAGCAGTTGAGCTCTTTCAAGCATGTGATTTCTCCTAATGACGAAATTGAGGCAAAAACATACAATATCGAATAGAAAATGATCTAAATTGCCAGCCATTTTAAGGTCTAGCCGAATTATTGTCATAATATCGCGTCACGTGCAAAACACAAATAGGTTTTGCACCCTTCCGAATGGAAAAACAAAATGTGAGTATCAGGTTCGGGTCAGCTGACAACGTTTATTATATTATGAAGGCCATCCGGCGATAGGCCTTCTCATGGAAATGGCCCCCTGTCTGTCTGCCCCTACCATCCTGCATACACAGAAAAGGAACGCGTCTCTGGGGCATTTCTTCGCACTTCTATGAATAGGGATCGATGAATCGTCATTTTTTATCAATTCAGTCCGTGCGTCGCTAAGTCGTCAATCGAAGAGACGAAGGCGGTGGCGAACAATATCAGTGAATTTGTACTAAACTGGTGGTTTTGTTTTCGATTTCATGCCAATTCTACCCAAAAAATGTCGTCACGCCGTCAGCGCCGATAGGAGTGAGCATCGCTGTTTAACTGCTCCAGATCTTCTACAACAACTTAGCCCAATATTGAGAGAAACGCCAAGTTTTCATTGCCGCTACCACTGCGGCGGCTGAAGAACCTGGCGGTGCTGTCTGGTTACGTAGGCGAGGACTTGTTCTTCCAGAACATTTTCAGATTCGAATTAGCGAGTTGTCTGGCGCCCCGCCACAAAACGCAGGAGGTCGTATATGTCAGATAAGCGGAAGCGATGTCCATTGCCCTACGGGGCCGAACGGGAGAGTGCCTTTTGGTACGAGGGGATGAGGGCAGCCGAATCTTCGTGGTTCGTCCTTCGAGTGAGGGTAGTCCGGCAACGTCAACCACCGATTTCGAGCTGTATATAAACCCGGAGAACTGGCCAGGTAGACAACTAAGTCGAGCACACTTGAACGACAACCAATCATGCAGAACGTTTCGGTAAGGACCTAACACAGACCCAACCTAGCATGAGATGAAGTAGTGCTACTGCTTGCAGCCGAATTTAGTCTGAATTAGTTGACATTTCTCTCGAGAGAGTTTCTGCCTCGAGACTGCTAATGGCGATCCACGGTCGTTTCCGATAGTTTCTCTGAGAGGTATTGACAACGCAACTATTACAAACCCTGGTCTACCCTAAGCGTGTAAATGATATTTCCAACGAAATCAGTAGAGCAGAATTACTACCACAGTGATGACTGCGGCCAGAGGAGCTAGAGGAGTTTTCACGAGCTCGATATGAGTCTTCTTCTTGTACCGACCGTTTGCGTAACTGTCACAACGCGCCGACCAAACAATGCTTTTTCAAGCGGAGGCCATTAATAGCACTAATATTTAAGCTCAGAGGCTTACATCATGCTAAATGTGTCGTACCATTATCGTTATCCTTTCAGTACCTCATCCTGCTTCTGGCTCTGGCCTGCGTCGCCTCTGCTACCTACTA
This sequence comes from Tropilaelaps mercedesae, assembly GCA_002081605.1. Taxonomy (NCBI): domain Eukaryota; kingdom Metazoa; phylum Arthropoda; class Arachnida; order Mesostigmata; family Laelapidae; genus Tropilaelaps; species Tropilaelaps mercedesae. Next base: position 6,554 of record MNPL01024215.1, read on the forward strand.
CAGCGGTTTGACCTATGGTGTCGGATACCCTGCACTTGGCTATGGAGGCTACGGACTTGGCTACGGAGGATACGGACTGGGCTACACTATTGGCTATCCCGTCTATGGTGGCTATTATGGAAACTACTGGAAAAAGTAGAGGCAGGGTTTGGTACACTCAAAGATGCGGAACGAAGCGAACATTAGTTCTATGATTTGCTCTCATTCGACTTCAATTGTTAAGTTTTGCGAAAATAAAATAAACAACGCGATTCGGCATTGAATAAATCAGCTCGATTGTACTTTCGTTGCATAATATCTTTGCTATCCAAAACGGGATGCTAACGGCGACTGAGGTTGCGAAATAAAGGTCAATCTTAAGACGACAGGACTTCAAGTTAGACAAGAGTTTGTTGGCTCGATGTATGCAGGCGAATATTGTCACTCTACAACTGGCTGATGCGTTCGTTCAGTCAGCTTACACTCGGTCGTTTTAAATTGAATCGCGAGAGAAGATTTTGCCCTTGCCCAACATGTTCCGTTTTTGGATTTTTCACTTCTTCTGTTCTACTTAACCACATAACACCTTCTTTATAACGCGTATCGGGCGAAACGCGCGTAATCATAGGCGTCAATATTGGCACTGGTTTCACATTCGGATTCCAACTCTGTTCTGCGTGCTACTAATTTGTGTAACATGAGTAGAAAGAACAACGACGTGAAATTCTACGGGTGAAATTTCGTTGGTTTATCCCTAAGCCATGGAAGTTACATCTTGATTCTAGTCATGCACTATTCCTTTGTCGTAAAGAAATATCAATACAGTCTTAGGATGAGTATTGCCTTTAATGACACCTCACAGAAGATGATCATCGAATTTGAGCTAAAATGTCCTTGCGTTTGGCTGTTACGAAGTCGCTCTAGAAGAAGACGTTGTTGGAACATCTGCATATTCTGCCAGCGGACTCGAGCTCGACTAAAGCGACTGTAGAGACGACCAACAGTCTGTGAAGTAGACCATTTGCTCCTTTGGTTCGCTTCGGGCTACAAATCCGTCTAACCCGTTTCGTTTCAGCAGCGTCTGTTGTTTCACTGTAGTGGGCGATGGCGAAGGCTCGTCTGCAGACGCAGCAGCGTTGCTTCTAACAGCATCGCTTTGTTGGAGCCAGTTCCCTCGCGCAATTTCGGCTGCTCGCACTGCAGCGGAAGTCAGGATGGCCCACCAGACGACGCCGCAGGATCCTTTCGCACGAATACGGGCTACAGGATAGGGATGCCCTCGTGGGTGACCCGTGAGTAAAAAGGAGAACAAAACAAGGGCAGGAAGATGCAACCGGGCGTAAAACCCATCCCAAACCCCTAATAGTCCCGGCCCGGTCTCAAACCGGCCACTCACGCTCGTTGCAACCCCCCTTTTGCATGGATGCCGGCGTTTGTCCCGATACGCCTTCCTCCGTTGCTGGATGCAGCATCCACCATGCCGACCCCGTCGGTGTCCAAAGCCTGTCCTGCCCTTGTCTCTGGAACGTCAGACGAGCAAAAGCGGCATTGCGGCCGCAACCACTTCCGCCCGCGGTCCTTGAGTCGGGTCGAGTCAGTCAAACCTTGCCTATGCGCCGCCAGCCAGCCGCCAGTGCATGGCAGTGTGCGACTGCCGAGCAGATGTCTGGTCGAGAGAGCGAATAGGGCGTTGTTACCGCAGCATTGCACTGTTGTGTGCATCTCGATTCTCTCACTCCCTCGCCCTTCTTCTGCTACAGCATCCGGTCTGTTTATATTTATTACAATGCATTACAACCCATCATCGCAGGCATAAGGCGTTACTCGGCTGTCTCTCCGTCGAGCGTTCCCCCGAAGCGTACGCGTTGCCCCGCAAGGGCAGCAGTGGCCCTGGTAGGCGGCCCTCAGCTCTCGCTAGCTGGCGTGTTCCTTCGTGTTGCCGTACCAACTCAGCCGTTAGTGTGGCCAAGCAACCCCCACCGACAACAGCCTCCCGTTTGTCTCTTGGCCTAGAGGTGCCATTCGTCCCTTTCGTAGTGTGTCATTTCTACGTCGTCCCCCCATTGGAGTTCCTTTTTGTTCATTGCGCGCTCTGGACGGCGTACGTGCGCCCTTTGACGTCTCTTTGCTCCCACTTCCGGTCATCCCCAATGTCGAGTCTGGCTCTGCCTGCTTCAACCAGGAGTCAACACCTGCCTGTCATGGACAACGCCCCGATTGCGCGCCTCGAACAGACTTCCAATCCAACGAGTCCGGAGCAATAATCACTTCTAGGTAAGATGGGACAGTTTACCTAGCGATTTTTACGTTCCGTTACGTCAGGTAGAGGTAGGTAGCTCTGCGATGACAAACCTCGTTAGCGAATGCAACACAGATACGACAATGCGAACAATCGAACCTGCGCCCTTCGTCAGAGCATTTTATGTGCTTCTTTGGATGCTACTAACACGGTCGGGCGTCAATGTCGAAGACCATCGAAGAAGGCGTGACGAAAGTCGAACCATCTGAAGGGACTCACCTTTACGACTTTCTGATGATGCGCGTCATAGAACGAAGCGAGTGAGAACGTTACATAATGTTCGTGCATGTGCTTCAGCCAATATTCTTCGTAATTACTTCGTACGTGCACAATCCGATGTTCGACGTCATGCGCAACTTCACGATTCGGAGACAGCTGACGACTGGTCGGGGTACGCGACGCGCGTCACAGCAGCCGCAATACGAGAGAGAGGGCGGAAGCAAGCCGAGGTGTCGCAGGACTACGAGCCTAGAACATGTCGCGGATAAACGAGTTGAGAGATAGAAAGATGCTATAGAACGAAGTGTAGGTTTAGTTTGGAGTGCGCGAGGCCGGCACCAGATCAACATGAGTAGCAATGGCTTCATGAACGGGCCAAGGATATAAGGGCCTAGGAACGCCCTTGATGAAGTCATGACGTGCGAGGACACATCATCACCTTACCGGGTGAACATTAGACAAAGGCTTCCGATGGACGACTCTTCATCCGCTTCGAATATCTGATCCTGAAGCTATCACGGCCAGCAGGGCTACTGAAGCTGCAACATACCCTTAATTTTTTATTGACGTTCGCGCACAGAGACGACGAAAAGAGCGCGCGCGCGTTAACAGGCGAGGACGTTGTTGCCTATTCCGATTCTCCGCAGCAGAATGACCTAAGCGATATTTGAAATGACGCCATGAAAGTACGTGTCTACATTGTGACGACGGTAGCCCTAAAATGTCAAATGGAACATAATAATCAGGTAACCATTTAAGGACAACTAGGCATGGCATTTACCGACAATTACGTGGACACGTTTTCCTCTATCGCGTATAGAGCCCGTGAGGTCCAGTCCCCAATCCGTTCGGACCGGACGGCGCTAAACAGAATAAATGAATAGCATTTTTTTTTCAGATTGCAATATTTGAACGACAAAAAGTCGTTTATACGCTTACTTCTGAGCCGCTTCCTGTAGATAATACAGATATGGTTTGTTCTGTTCGGGAGGGTGCGAGACGTATTCGTTTCGTAGTAATACTGACGGCCAACTATAGCCGCTATTGGGCTGAACTTGTTGAAGGACATTCTGGGATGTTGATCATGACGGTATCTAAGAACGCCGAGCTTTGTGCTCCTGTACATTGGCAGCCGTTTATCAGCGAGCCCGGTGATCCAGAGTGTGGCATTTATCAAAACCATCTGTAGATGACTCCGTCTTCCCTAGGTCTGTAAGTGGAGCCGCGGGCGTCTCTGTCGTGAGCGTGGACGCGCACTCAGAGGCCTCCGACAATAGCACTGCAGGATACCTGCTGCTAAAATAGCTGGAGGCTTTAGAGAGTATAGCACGCCTTTGCACACCGACGTATCCATCCGGTCTCTCCGGTAAACTTAATCGTCTCATTGAATACGTATCTTACGCATTAGCCGCGACTGCACTCGTCAATCTAACGCTGTGGTTTTTATCATAGCTAATAGACGACATAGACGAAATTTCCCACTTGATCGAGCAAGCCAACAAAAAGCTCATCGAAGGCATACGAGGAAAATAGCTGAATACCGGAAGTCATCAGACGGATGGATCTGCAACCAGAGTAGGACTCTGAGCGCAGACGTTTTCCGCTCCACCTTCCGGCCCATACAAAAGCAAAGCGACCTGCTTTCGGCACCACGTAGCACGGACCCGAACAAAACATCCAGGATAGCAGAGAATAATCTTTACGTTTTATTCTTCTTCTCATCGTCCTCTTTCATCTGGATGGAGCATGCATGAGCATTTTTAAAAGGGCTTTATATGCACTAGCCATAAACGAATCTCACGATTCGCCAGCATCCGCCACTAGATTGGGTCTGTGGCTGTAAGTGGTGCAAGTAATCGGTCCTTCGTCCTTCTGTCCCGGGAAAAGGAGGAAAAGAGCCGATAGAGGCCCCCATACGCAGGAACAGCCAAGTGTCAGCCACAATACGCCAGGAATGGGCCGCCAAGCATGTGGTGAGCATTCTGAAGTCGACAAGATAGAGGCGTTTTTGGATCGCTGCGTAGCCCTGAAAATGATAGCCGTAGCACTGAATCAAGGGACATTGGTAAGAAACGCAACCAGTTGCCAAAATGGCGAGTTTGAGATATCTAGCAGTCGCTGGCCGGCATACTAGCTCATTTGAGTGGGTCAAAAGACGTTGCGCTCGGTACTATGTGTGTACGAACGCTAGGCCTTTTTTCTGCGCATGCAATACGCGTAAAGTTCACTTCTGCTGTCAAATCGCTGGCTTCGGCACTTCGGCTGGAGAAAGTAGCCCTTCACTCCGTGCCCCTGTACGCTCATAGGACGTAGCTGGGCGAGCAATCACTGACCAATCAAGCGCTTAACGAGGCTGATATGAATCCAGGAACCAGACGAACCATTCGAATCTAGCAGACGAACGCCACAAATTCCGTCGGTAGATTCGAATGGGCGTCTCACTGTAAAGTTGCGGGTTTGGAGCTTCATTCATCACCGACTGGCTGGAAAGCGATTAGTCGCAAAATGTTGCGCAACCGACGAAAATGCGAAAGACGCTCGATTCGGCGGAGAGAAAAAAAAACTCCTATTTGGTGGGCAGTGGCAAAGGACGGGGAACGACAGGGGAAGACGAGTGGGTGGCACTTTCTTGAACTCAAAACGCGGAGCCTCTTAGGGCCAGCCACCAGAACCGACATAGTCGTCATGGGTACAGAGCCATCTTGGCTGAGCTCTCCTCTCGCATGAGGTCGGATATGTGGCACACTGCGTCCACGCCACAGCACCACTTCAACTTCAATAAAGAACAGACATCCACATTAAAACATCGTTACTGCTCAGGCCCGCAAATCGCTGTACTGGCCGAGATTGTTGGCCTCGTCAGACCACCGGGTACCGCTCAAGGTTTGCCCTGAATGTGATTAATGTACAGAAGACTTGTCGGCCGGCGGAACTAAGCCGAGCAGAGGAGGTCGAGTTCCAGAGGTTGATCGGGCCTGTATCGATGCGTCCGTGACCGTGGCGTCGCCTTACCGACAACACCACTCCCCTTTCGCGCTTCCTAGCCGTTGCCTACGACCAGATTCGCCTCGAATCCTCCTGTGTGTGTACTGGGGAAAAAAGGGGAAATCTACTCGGTAACGGGTAAAAAAGTACGATTTGCCTTGTCCTTGTAGCTGACTCAACCTAAGTTCAACCGGGGGCTATTGCAGGCCAATCGAACGCTGACGTTATGTCTCTATCAATTTGTCCCATTGACATTTCCGAGTCGTGCAACGCCGGGAAACACGTCTAGAGATCGCGAGTGCTGCATGTGCTGGTACAATCTATTTAAAGTAGCGTTTAGCAGAACTAGAGCAATCGGCCAGTGAGAGCCGGGTGTCGGCAATAGAAATAAAACTTCATCCGGTAAAGAAAACCACTGAATGGAGCCACTCTTGCTCAGACTACTAAGATTGATTTGGTCTTGTCCAGAGACTCGAGGCTGTGCAGCAGCCTTTCCTGCTCAACTAAGCAGTTCAAAGGAGACTTTAGCCCTCACACGAGTGTTACTCTGTGAGGGTGACGTTATGTAAAGCTTACGTTTACAATACAAGCACGTGCGTTAATATTATTAGCGATGTAAAATGGAGAAAGGAATGACAAGCAAGTTACTCGATTCAAACGTGTACAAATTACCACGTGTAAATAAACGGTGTGTGGGTGTGACATAGCGTCCAATACAGGAATAACACTTTTAATTGTACGTCCGTGGCTATTCGCTGTGAAAGCTTCTCAAAGGCAGTTTCTCTATTAATGGCCATAATTGCAAAGAGCGCAATATGTCGCTTGATAATAAAGCCGAATTTGCGATCCATTATAAAGAGGTATTCAATTTAGTTTGGCTACTATACTCAATGAAGCAGACGTCATCAAATAAACATACTATTAAATAAATATCAGATGAGTACTGGTCTTGTGCAATAAAAACGTTTCAAAGGATTATTGCTGGTTATTTGTACTTCCAGTGATCTTCAAAACTCGATATTTGTTGGTACTCGAATCCTTTTTGTTCAAGGTCATTTTTCAGCCTCAAGCCAAGTATTGTGAACACCTTTTGGTGTCAGTCACTGCTAATATTCGGATATTTTGGCCTCCAACACTTGATTTCGCAGTTAGCAGAATACCTTCTCTATTATTGCGCTATCTCGTCCTCCGTTCAGAACTTAAAGCGTCTCCTTGATCACCTTTTGAAAAAGTTGATCTCTACGACGTGCAGCAGCAGACAGCACGACATCGTGCAACATGACGCGCCGCTTGCTTGTTCCCAAGCTCGGATGTTCTTGCAGCGATAGCGAACTTGTACGTGTATCCTACGCTTCGCCGAAGCTTGGGCTAGTGACGGGGGCTGTACAGCGCTAGCACTTGCTTGCCAAAGTGGTTCTCGATAGCTCTCCGCCATCCGTTGGTCCACTCTCCCGGAACGACTGTAGGCCAGTACTACATGGCCCTATTATAAATATCATTATGCATTATTCATGGATGCAACATCGGTTTGTGTTGAGTTTCGCGTCGGACCTATTGCTCGCTTGTAGTTTTTGCGCAGAGGCCCCCACACCACCCATCGGGCGGCCCCTCCAAGTGGCGGAGTTCGGGGACCAACTCTCAGGACGTCCCCATCCGTTTAAAGCGAATACGAACAAACTGTAAGTGCCTGTGCATATGCAGAGCCTGCGGCTGGTGGCGCTGTAGAGAATTGTGGAGTCGAAGTTCGCGAATGAATGATTGGAAGGACGTGGAACAAACAAGTTAGCTGACGTGGCGTAGTAAAACCGTGTTGTGGAACACTGAATCTCGTACGTCTGTTGGTTGGATGGTGGTTGAGCGTTGTGTTAGAAATGCGACGGCTTGTCATTGCACTGTCAACAGCAGAAGATGCGAAGGCATTTATTGGCACCAGATAAAAGCAGCAAGACAAAATACTGTAAATGGAAGCCATCAGCGTCCTAATTGGGCAGGTGTTCACCGAAGTTTAGTTTGAAGGATTCAGTCATGGCCTCTTCACTCGAGCACTTAGATGAGCAGACTGCTGGCTAGTCGGCTCTGATAGCAATAAATTCATACGAATGCAATGAGTGAATTCAACAATAAATTTAATGCCAGTGAGAACCACAATGATGATTACGAACAGCTTCTACACAATGTTCCTTACCTTTTTGTAGCTACGGTCTAAACGGAACTGGGCACTCTAAAAAACTATCAACCAAATCAAACCCGAGTTCTCCCAAATGAATGCAAACCACCTATAGAGATTTCATATAAAAAGGTTATTCGTTTCGGGACAAAAAAAAACAATCGCATTGAAAATAAAAATACAGTCCAAATCTCTATTTATAAAATGAAAAGTCCATATGCCAACAGTCCATTTTTCAAACAGTCTTTTGAGTACAGTTTTATGTTAGATAACTGAATCGTTTTTTTTAATCTGAAATGAATACTTATTTTCTAAATACGTAAAAACCAAATGAATCTATACGATGCTAAAAGACAGCATAACTTTCCACAACCCTGAAGTGATAACACAGCTACCTTCAGTTTTTAGGCACAGCACGAAGGCCCTACATCCCGATTAACCAACGCGAATTTTTGGACGCGGTTGCCAGGACAATATGAAGGAGACCATTGGTTATTCTGCGTCCACGTGTGCTATTTTTGTAATGGTGCGTTTCTAAAATTATACCTTCTAATTGAAACATCTTTCTTTCGCATGCTCATTACGTGCCCAGGCTGCTTGTCTTATTAACGTCTGATAAGTTCACTTTTGACAGTTTAACACAATCCCCTCGGAATCCAAAAGCCCACTTACGCGAGTCAGGTTTCGTGAAGGAGTTCAAATTGATCTCACGGGAAATACGACTTTGCACAGCCCGTACCTGAAATCCTTTATAAAAGCCTGAAGAGACTAGTTCAACGGTTAGATCCACAGCGACCATGACCACGGTACGGTAAGAGTTTGTCCTAAATGAAGCGATTTTGCTTCGGTTATATTGCGGTTTGAGTTATCGCCACATTGTCCTAAAAGACGAAGCTCATTGGAAATATAAAAGTCTTTACTACAGCTGCGAGGATTAACAATTCCTCAATAAATGTGTAGCAAATCAAACTTTACACTCCTGTGAACCTTTCACACTCTAGCATTGTGGATTAGAAATTAGGCGCGCACGTTTGTTACGCCAAGTAGAATATCAATGATCAGCCTAAAAGTATTCACTTTAACAATGAAATGTTTTGATTTCTAGTTGAGCATCCTCTGCGTGGCTACCCTGTCGGCGGTGGCAGTAGGCCATCAACCATCAACATTTGATCTTAATGGAGCGGTAAGCCTTCATCTGCTATAACATTTCGCGACATTCTGCTATTATTTGGTGAAACATGCGATCACTAATAATGCTCATTATCGTGCAAGAACCACCGGGTCGATGTGCGATGTTCTCAAGTTGACAATTCGGCACGATAGTACAAACAAGATCTAACCTAAAATAATGGTGTGAGCATTATTATTATGCATTATTATCACTATACAATAGGCTAAGTCGTAATGTATGGACAATGTCTTTTTTCAACGATGCCTACCCTTAAATATGTTAACTTGGATATGTACATATGCTGACGGCGCTTTAAATAGGCGACAGTAAACACACAAGGCCTTTATCAGGTTAGCGGCGATTGCGAGAGTCGTTTCATACGATCTTAGTTTATTGAAGCGTTCGTCAATCCTTTAGATTGGATAAATGGATTCCGTCAAAACGCAAATTCATATGTTGCTATTATGTGCTCACGATTTGGACCTACCCTTGCTGTGTTACAACGACGGACTCTGTTATGGGAAAACGGAGTTTGGATGAACAGTTAGCTTCAGTCTTCGAACGAGACCTTGTCAATATGGAGTTGCCTGTCCGCAAGGGCCTCGTCCGCTTCGCTGTTGATAAGCCCCAGTTGAAAAGGTCGTACGCACCAAACATGAACTCTAACCAGGTACTGTAACTAAAATATTCGATGCATCAAATTCCATGCTATAGTGGTATTAGCTACATTTTGATCGATTAAGTCGACTTTACTGAGATTCCAAATTGTAGTAGACTAGAAGAACATTTAAAATGTTCGTGATGACAGAAATGGGCGGTTATAATTATTTTTAGTAGGTTAACAATGTCACCATAATAATTAGAGAGTTAAATGGCATACTATGGTTTTCCGTCTTAACTGCGCCAAATATTTACTTTTTTCTCCTATCGTTGGACGGCATCAACTATCATTTAAACTCATATTACGGTAATAATATGTCAGTCTTTGCCACGTATCTTATATTTTGGGTTCTCGGGAAAAATGTTGTTAGATTACCATTACTGCCATGGCTGTACAGTCGTTAACGAAACGATCTAGGGATTTTTTCTCCATGAATACAAGAAGAATGTCTAGCTTGACTTTAATTTTAATCAGCTGTTGCAGACACCGGCTGTCCATCAGATACGATGTAGTGCTATCCATTGTCTAGTGATTTGGGAGATAGTTTCAGCGTGGGAAACATTAGATGACGTCATCAGGCTTTAAAGTTACCTAAAGGTCAATATGCTACCCAAGCAAAGGAGTGTAACCTGCTTGAAGTAAAAAGGAAAGTCATCTTGAAAAAACTATGCAATAATAATTTACCTTCTATCCCGATTGTTACGCTTCCCAAAATTTAGAGTGGTCAAACATCGTACTTGTTTGGCAGTATGCGTAAGCGCGCAGAGAACTCAAAGCCTCGTGAGGTCTGTCCAAGCTTCTCAGATTGGGTCACCCGCACCGAGGCCGAAGATCCGTATGGAAATCGGGTCACCGTTCTCGAGCATGTACCGATTAACGGCACTCTCGTACGTCAGTACTTCTACGAAACATTCTGTCACGCCGCGGATTCGACCGAAGAGAATCCCCGCGCTCTGGACAAGAACCAGCATAGAGAATGCCTCGCCATCGATAAGGGAGTACGTAATTGTATGGCTGAACTATCTATTTTTACGGGCTATAACTCTAAACTGCTACGATAATAATTTCGACCAATAATTGTCGACATTTTTTGTATTCGCATTCTAGACCGCATTCGATTAGAAGGAGCTAAATAGTACCTCAGATTGCCGTGAGGTTTAGAATCGTTTATTGCATTGCATTTATACATAATTTTAACGTAAAAATATCTGGTTTGTATTGTTTACTGTATTACTAGGATCACACACGTATTCAGAGCCACTTCGAATGTATTTTTTACCCAACATCACGAAAACGTGTAAGCTTGAGACTAATATGCTGCTTTCTATCTCAAATTAACTCATCGTTCTAGTTAAAATAGTCGAAATGCTCCATAATTTAATTCCATATGTCTCATTGATCTAACTTAGATCAAAACATCTTCTAGCAATGGAATTCTCGCTGCCGGGAGAGTTACATCTGGACCTACGGCAAAGTATTAAAAGATGACGGCAAAATCGGCTGGAGTGTCATAGCTATCCGCGGATCCTGCTCGTGTGGTGTCAGCCGTAAGAGTCATCGGGGTGGCAATTATTTCGACGAGCTCGAGTAGGCGGCAAGAACACTATCCAGCTGTCACATAACTGCAGCTTTACAGAGCCACTCGTTGCCATTGAAGTTTGTCACCCAGTAAATTCTCACAACAGCAAAGCCAGCAAACACACTCGGCGGCAAACACCGTCCAATGTGACTGACTAGTCGGTTCGTGAAAAGAAACGTATGACAAGGAAAATTATAAATGCACTACTGCGAAAAATATGGAAAAAATGCTTGGACGATTGAGAGCACCAATAGTGAACATGGAACTGGCTTCGGAAAAGGTCGAGTTAGTCTGGTCTAGTACGAACATTCCCTATGAATCCTGCGGAAGAACCACATATTTATAATTATGGCAAAAAGACTGGTACACGTTTTGCAACAGGTTGCGCTGCCAACATTAGCTGTAGGACATATAAATTAGGAAAAGATCACCTACATTTCTAAGGAAGAAAATGATATTATTGGTTACAATACCACGCGTTCTGCCACCAGACAAACGCGAGCACGGTCATTCAGCACAATATCTACGAACATGTCATTAAAGCTTGCAGTGTGGCAGTCAATTGTATGGGTGGAGCGAACCGAAACGTTTAATTTTGGGAATGACTTGTGTACAAACTATAGTACACTTGTTTAGAGCCTGAATTGTGGACATTGCAATCAAGAATTAGATAAGCCATAAACAAGTATAATGTAAAACAATCGATATATTCATGTTTCGCTTTCTCCCGTCACACGTAGGACTACTGCAAGTTGCATATAAAGGAAAATTATCGCCAGTAGATGTATAAGTAATATTGTTTTTGAAAGTACGAAGCTGAGTGCTCATGCTGAACGCTTCACTTCTACGACGGGATACATAAATTATACCCAGATTTTCACAAACACATATATGCACACGGTAAGCTTATCGCGGTCACACAGACTAATTGTATTCGAGCCGAACTAACTAAAGGATTTAAAACTGTCCTTCCGCAAACATCACGTGCATCCAAATTGCTTGTGCCATCTCTACAAATTTGTCCAACAACACAGACATGCGGGCACGGAGTGGATGCGGCCAAAGCCCGAATCATAAATATGAAGAAAAGCAACCTATTAACAAATTCAAACAGGTCGATGACCACGGAAAGCAACGGAATAACCAAATCCTACAATCATATGGAAGTTGAAGATGAAAGGAGAATAACAAATGGCAAACGTTTGTGCCTACATTAATATTAATTCCCTGAGCAAAGTTCTTCCTGAAATTATTCCCGATACTACCCCATTTTTAGATATGTAAATCAACTAATATACGAATATCGACACAGGACGAAGAATGGAACAGTATATCGTGAAAAAAGCTTAAAGTAAAAAAGGGGAGTATTAAACCAATTTTTAACAAATGAGTCAACTTGCGAACTACGAAAAGCGAGCATTTTGTTCAATATGGTGTTAGAGGTCGCTTGCCCAGGTAGATACTGTCTCGAAATAAATGTCGTATGCAGCAAGTATCGATTATGTTTTTAATACATAATAATTGCAGTCACTAGTGAATCCTCTTGACCGTTTAGGTGGGAGCAGTCTATTAAGAACCAGCTCAGTGTACATATTGTATTTTGTTAGTAATTCATACTACGTTGGGAAGCACTGACATTTATCTACATTCTTATATCTACCTAAATTCAACAGCTTTTAATACAACAGAGTACTCCAGCTGGTGTACCTTTGATTTAGTATTTTACATTTATGCGTCATGTCCGCCAGTCGTCAATATTATTTAATGTCATTATTGAATTACAAACCGATCTGTAGTTAGTGTCATTTCCGTTCAGCAAGAGCTGACATGATAGTACGACCGTGTGTTATGGCTAGTTTCATGTTCAGAAATACAATCTCGTGAGTCCTCTTCTTTTGTTTTCGTCACTTGTGGCTTGACCGGAACAGAGAATACCTCAAGAAAGGTTTGTTCATATTGTATGACATATATCAACGAGATTATTTGACATGTTGAAGATGCTAGTTTCACAAAAGTCGACACTATAGCCTAATGGAGCAATTTTGTGCGCGTACTTTCCCTGACGCAACGTTGTAGCTAAATAACACTGACAGTCTAGCTCGGCGTCTTGGTGCATTTGTATGTGCCTTGTGACCGGAGGAAACACCGTAGGTGCACGGGTCCGTTCCCCGTCAGTGCACATTTACATTCATATGGCATCCGTCTCACGAAGTAATGCAAAAAATGCTACCGTGGTGGACGTTAAATGTTGGCTGATGGTCAGCTCTAAAAAATATCGATAGCAACTCATTCAACTGGGATGCTCTGCTGCTGATCGCCTACCCGCGCGAACCAGCGCACTGCCACACTCGCCGATGCATTCATCCATCCCTCGAGCCCAAACGAATCAAGCCAAAAGGTGAACAACCTTTAGCTCATGCGTTCAGCAGCAGACCGCCTGTGAAACTCCGCTCGGCGAGGGGGAATAGCGGTTGCTCAGCAGAACGGGCCAATAGTCAACAAAGGTCTGTTCAGCCTGCTTGTCGTCCAAGCAACACACAGGAGTCGCCACTAGAGGACCATCGAGCCTGATCGCAGCCTGCAGGTAGACCTGTCGGCTCTTCCTCGCGACCATCTCTACTCTAGCGCGAGTAGGAACGGCCAGAATTAGGCGCCAGAACCCGGCTTGCACTGCCCGTGTCGGCGCCGTCAGGCACGCGCAATCATTGCCGTTCAGTGTCGACCAGTTTGTGAAACTGGGGTGCACGAACTCCGTTCGTTGCAAGAAGAAAAGGCGCTCTCAGGCATTCGAATCAAGAGAATGCAGCAGTTCTCCATCGACGGACTAAACTACTCAGCTTCATAGTCGATGATGAATAGAGGAAGCTTCATGAGTGTGATAGCCCGAACACAAACGGTATTCGACCAAACAGCGTGTTCCAACGTCACGCGAAATGCCGTACGCGCAGTTAGTGTGAAGCTCGTGTCCTAATTATCTAGAAAATCTCTTTCATCCGTCTCCTTTAAAAAATCAAGCATCCCGTCATCCATATTGGAAGCACGAACTGTCTGGTGACCAACACATATTCAGTGCTTCGTTGACGAATACCGCCTACCTGCTACAAGTAAGGAAGCCAACTGCTTAACAAGAGGAATTCCCCTTGAGTTAGCCACCCGTAGAAAATCGCTAGGGAAAACGTCAAACGCTTCACCGTGACACGCTATGCATTGCTGCAGCCTACGCAAGACGATGGGAAATCTACAGCCATTGCAGTGACGCTCGGTGCCAGTTGCGATTGCACCGAACAGCTGAGAGACAGCCAACATAAGCGATGACAGACGGAACGCTCTGCATGCAGTTGTTATTCGAATGAAAACAGTGACTAAACGCAAGTTTCTAGCAGCGTTTATTGTTCAAGTGAAGTATCGTGAAAGTCAGTTAACGACCGTGCGTCGTGTACGGATCGCCTCAAATAGTTCTGGGAAGCAGTGATAAATTACATGTATAGCTTAGATGACGTAGAAAACGATGATTGGACTGTGCAAAGTTGGCACGTAGCCGCTGGTTGTGGACTACAGTACGTCACTGCTATAGCTTCGCATCACGCGATGCGAACGCGCTGAATTAGAATGCGATGTATATACCCTAATTTGTCGATAAAATCTCCGTTGACCCTCGTTGTTGCGCGCTGAGGATCGATAATGCCAGAGTGATGTACAGAACACATATTTGTCATTGTAGACTTAAAAACGCCTACACACCTCCATGTCATACAATCGTAATGGAGAGTCACTAATATTTACGTACAGGGATTTGCTAATGATGCAAATCACCGGAAGGCGTTTGTGAAAGAGCTAGTGATACAATACGAGAACTACAGATAAATGTTGAACGAAAACGAATTCAAAAGGTTCCACCGGTCACAGGTTGACTGAAACAACTGAGTATCTCTTCACCTAGCCGCACATGACACATGTTACCATATGGAATATCGTGATATATTCACGTTTGTGAAAACATTTGTAGATATTCGTATGACCAATGTAGCGAGTGTCAGACAACGCCGCCAAGTGAGCACGGATAGAAGGTTGGCTCAGGATTTTTTACTAAGTGAAACACCCATTAGACGAATTCTCTGCGCTTTAAAATAAGCACAGGTACACGACATAACGGAACTACGAGACCCATACATACGTCGGTAACTTTGTACGGTACCGTAGTTCCCTATTGTAATACCTTTACGCTGTTATTATTACTATGATGGCTGTCATATTTACGATGTTATGAAGGCCTGTGCAACCGTGTCAATCGTTCTGCCGACAATACTCCTGTATTGAATGGAGCTTTCAGGAGTCTGTGCTAGAGGGCGCCTAAGTCGGCGGCCTTCCTGGGATCGATTGTAAATAGTTCTCCGCCTTTGGCCGTCGTCTGCCTTGGCTCTGAGGGGGGAGGGGGATTTGGCTCCTTTTCCGTGTCCTGAGTCGGAGTACAGTGTGTGTGTATGCGCGTATTCGTTTGGTGTATATGAGCTGTTTCATTGTAATTCAGCCGAAAGGTGGCTGAGCGCTGTGCGAGCCGGTGAAATGCTTGCCAGCCAGGCAGGATAACACGTTCTGGCGGCCTGGGCACCGCTGCGTCGAGATGCCAAACTCGCGAAGGGCCAGCACGGCCCCTGCACCCTCTGCTCTTAACCAGGTAAAAACTATACCTACCCTGTAGATTCTGAGCTACCATCCTGTCCGTACTCCAGGAAATATCTAGCGCCACAAGCTAGTCAAGTCCCTTCCAAGAGTCCGATAGAAGTTCACTCTAACCGTACCAACGCGTTGTCGATGTTGTGACAGACGAGCCATCCTGGCATCAGTTGCCCTATCCTGCTCACGCGTTGGTTGTGTCCAAACTCTGACGTTAGCGACGCGATCGCGACCAACGCCGTGAAACATTTTGCCTTTGTAATGGCCCGATTTGAGCACGATCGTTTTAAAATCGAATCGATAAACATTTCCACAGAAATCCACCACAAATTGGCAGTGTGACATTACCAGTAATCGTGAGACGATAAACTTTACATAGTTGTCAT
This sequence comes from Tropilaelaps mercedesae, assembly GCA_002081605.1. Classification (NCBI taxonomy): domain Eukaryota; kingdom Metazoa; phylum Arthropoda; class Arachnida; order Mesostigmata; family Laelapidae; genus Tropilaelaps; species Tropilaelaps mercedesae. Next base: position 22,674 of record MNPL01024215.1, read on the forward strand.
TTGTGAATATTGGTTGGTCAGCCGTATACGAGGTTTGTGACAACAACCCCTATGGTGGGGTGTTACTGTAACAGACAACAGCTGGGCGAAAATGATTAAGACAACCATTTTCGACGCAGCGGGATTGAGTGTCTCGTTAGAGCTGCGCAAAGAGCTCACCATAGAGCAGGTAAAAGCTCAAGTCTTGTGTGAGCTGTCACCACAAAATGCTGGCATCAAATACGCTCAGCATTACAAGCTCGTTTCATCAAAGTCCGGTCGTTCGCTGAATGACAGCAAACGATTGGAGGATGAGGTTGTGTATTCCAACGATGAACTTCTGCTGCTGAGACGGAATCCCCCGGTGGAGCCGGGCTGCTCCAGCTCATCGTCGCCAGTTGAACGAAATCTGGTCCGACAGATCACGTCCGGCGATAACGAGCGCTTCAGGGCTCCAACTCTGGCAGAAATTCAACTGGCCACGGAGTGCATTACGCCGATGGATATTGACAGGCCGAATGCCGAGCTGCCGCCGAAAGGGGAGCACCGGACCGAAATCAGGAAGATCATGGCCACACTGGTCGAGTACTCAGAGGTAATGCTCAGGGACCACCCGGATGTCAAACCTATTTTTGAGCATCTAGACGAAAAGCTCAACACACCCTTTACTGAAGGTGAGCCGACGGTTGATCCGGCACTGATTAAGAAGATGACAGATATGGGCTTCGACCAACATCTCGCCAAACGTGCCTTGATCGCCAAAAAATCCTGCCCAGCTGCAGCTCTCGAACTGCTACTGTCGGGCCAGCACGATATACTATTCGCAAAGCTAAGCATGAGCAAGCCGACGAAGATTCCCAAGGCGTACGCGATGCTACAGTGCTTCCAAGAGTACCGTCGAAAAATGTACAAAACCAACCAAAAAGCCGTGGAGAACCTGAAAGCGATGGGATTCTCCGAACCCGACGTTCTGGATGCGCTCCGAGTCCAATCAAATAGCGAGCCAGCTGCATGCAATTGGCTTTTGTCGAACCGCAGAGCTACCCCGGAAAACCTTACTATGGGCTTAGACCCCGACGGTGTCATCTACAAGGCCATCATCGCAAACCCTGTCATCCAGCTTGGCCTTTGCACACCAAAGGTGCTAATGGCCCTTTTGCAGATTCTCGAAAATCCGTATTGCCTCAACCGGTGGATAACCGACGCCGATACAACTGCTTTACTCAGCCACCTATTCCGTATTTACCACTCGGAGAAAACATCGTTGAGCGTTCAGTGACCGCGGTCATTCTGGCAATGGACTCATGGACCAGCTCCTCTAAGCAGCTCGTTGCCATCATGCATCTTCAACCACTTCTTCAGCGATTTAACTATGGCACCCGTACTTGTATTCGGAGAGTATCCGCACAGCTTACACCTACATTGACGAAGCATGAACGTGTAGCCAACGATCCGCAACAACAAGTGTTATACACATGATATATACAGAGTATGTACATGAAGGGTCATTAACTTCGCAACGGTTAATGCAGAGATCGTGGAAGGTTGAGGAAGAAGGGGACGGAGGCAGGTCTCATAAGAAACGCGGCGTTACTCAGGCAACGAACAAATGGCCACTTGGACGGGCCAGACCATCAAATGCTTCTACTAGTTTGAGCCACAGAGATGCTCATTTTTTTGCTACGAAGAAACTAGAGATGCTCCTATCTGCGATATACTTGTTCAGCCCGCACTACATATGTGACCCATAAATGGCTGAACCTTAAGGTCTCGCTGTGTTTCTGCTTCGCTGCTGGCCTATTTCTTTCATAACGAGGGCCCGCTTACGACGTCGGAAAGATGGACAAAGCAACAGGACCGCCCCCAACCGTTGGAAGCAACAAGCCACATGCAGATTTCTCTAGTTGTGTGCCCTCTTCTGCTCCACCTCATTGTAGTAGCATGTACAAACTAATATACATATATCCATAGAGGGAAATTGGATGATGACAGCGACCTAAACACTACCTTATGATTAACACTATTGTTTTACTTTACGACATCGTCATTATCAAGCAGCGGCAGGATGGAACGCAACAAGCACAGATCACCTCGTCTATACGAGACACTTCTATATGCGCAATCATGACCTTATAGGTGGTCACTCGTAGGTATTCGAGCAGTCCTCTCTGTACGTACTTAGCTGATCGCCTACATAAGCGCCCTGTGTATACAAAAACCACTTTTGCTAGGCAACGAGTTATTGTATCTCCATAACAGCAATTCTATATAAATAAAGAATAAAATTACAAAGGAAATCAAATGCCGGAATAAAAAATAAATATATGTGGTCTATTTACTATGCCACGAAACATTCGAACGCGTTAATAATTATCGTAGCTTCATCGTCATTCGTCTTGCGAGGCATTAAAGGTTGCTTAGGTAAGCTGATCAATGCTGTCAACGCCTGTCACACCGACTTTGCCTTGTAAAAAAGGTCACTTCACACAGATGAAGCTATTCTAACCAGCTCAATATAATAGACTGTTAACAGAATCAGGGTTTAATGACACTCTTCTAAGGCTGAAACTGGTCTCTTCAGTATTACGGTAAAATGTTCCTTCAATACATGCAGCGTGAAGTGAGGCGACGACGCAAATAGGGTAGCCATTTCTCATTCATTGAAACATCAAATTTATTACAAAATAGTGAATAATTTTCACCTTTACACAATAGTTACCAATCGAAGCTTCGATTGAACGCTGTTCTCTAGTGATGATAACCCGTTTGTCCTTTTATGAGAATTAGCAAGAACCTAGGATTGGTGAACTTGCTACGAGAAAAATTCGTCCGTCGAGAGTTTATGCACCGATTCTTGCTACACATTCATGTACGACCTAACAACTCGCAAGCAGATTCGAACCTACTAACGACGAAGCACTTTGAAGCTCAAGCAATCTTCCTGCATGGACCTTCTTCCTTCTTGGACCTTCTGCCTAACAAGTGTAATGAGTCCGCAATGCGGCATCACAGCCTCACTTCCTCAGTGGCCCGACTTGGAGATCTGCACAGCAAACGAACTTTATCTAAGGCATTTCTTTCTCACTTTGCTACTACGTACTCTCAGTTGGCATCTCAAACGAACCTATTTCGACTGTTCACAGACGCGGAGTTAAACGAATCGCATCGGTAGAGTGAACATCAAACCGAGACTCGAAAGGCGATGCCATTACCACTACCCAAGGCTATTGGGTCATTCGAGCCCATTACGCGCAATGTGTCTAGCCTTTATTTCGAGATGAAACTGACTTCAGGGCGGTGACTTTGTATTGTTCTCAGGATGTTTTACTGATTTCGATCTATATCAACATCGTAATTGGCCGTTTTTTTTCCTGCCCCCACTTTCGTCCATAGTGACGGTAGATAACAATAAAGATACAAGTCATAGTAGCGTCAATAAACACAATTGTCCTCAGACCATCATCGCCGCTTACTCTAAACAAATACTTTTACTACTAAAATATTTAGTGAACAAGTACTCCTCTACAAGCACGAAATGGTTGGTTGGTACTGTTGTTGCGGCCACCATCGTGCTTGATCGTGGTTGATCGTCGTGTCTCCAACCGGGTCTCAACGACTGAAGGAACGATCTGTTTGCTTCTGCGAAAGTCATTGGCAGACTTGCCTCTCTGGTTTTTCTTTCAGCTGCAAGCGAAGCTGAGTGAGAGGGTATTGACTTCACCCGGAGCACAAACGGCCACACGCGCCGTATCTGCCGACGGGCAGATACTTGCGTCGTTCTGATGTCATCTCGTAACTTGTTGTGCTCTTTTGGCGAGAGTGATCAGATATTGCAGGCATTAACTAAACGTGGCAGACGGATTGCGGTAACAGCAATCCGAACGGCGTGGAGTGAACAGCATACCTTCTGTGTTCTTGGAAATAGTTAGGCTTATGTTAGAGAGAATTTAAACATCGATTACTATCGTGTGCCTTTAAAGTTGCGGTATGTTATACTGTTTATACGACACATCATTCCAGCTGGTCAATCGTTAAAGGCCGTGCTTCACTTGGTCGACACTGTGTTCAAACGTATAATCTATGGCCGTTTAAGCTAGTTTGACTTATCTGACACTCGTTGTAATAATTGTTTGGTTCGCGCTCTCGAACACTCTTGTAGAATATGCCACGCTTTTCGATTAGTTTGCTGTCAATCAGCTTATAACTCAGTAGGTTAATCAGCTACTTTTTATTAACAATGGCTGACCGCGATAGGAAACGCTATTAAGAAACAAGATAGCTCGACAGTACTAACAAAATGTAATATTTGCAGTATCTACTTTATTAATATCTGTATACACAGATTACTTTTAGTCGTGTATAAATGTTTAAAAATTACCCTTTAAGGGTACCGATGGCTTAGAGAAGGCAATAAGAAAAGCTAGAATCCTGAGAAGGAATTATTTCGATTTTCTGATAATACGCCGTGCTGACATCGGCTTTGTATTAATTTTATCAACGAGAAATTATGGATAATTTTAATTAAGGCTGTATGAGGTATGATGAGCAGGAGTATGTAAAGTTAGCTAGTAGGGTTGTCTCAGACAAAACATGAAAAGATTTACCGCCGAAGTTGTTTGCAGAACATGTTCTCTTCGCTTGTCAAACATCTTGGTCAAATTAGCGCAGAGTTATAATCCGCATGTATTCTCTGTGGGTTACATCCGCCTGAGTTACTTTAATGGGCGATTGTGGCTACAACGCTGGGAGCAATCGTACCTACAGAACGAAATATTTCCAACTCAATCCTTCACCGTTCGCGAAAAACTGTCATTCGCCAGAACCATAGATGTTCCCTGTATGTATTTGATCAATATCAATTAGTTAATATCGTTATTTTGACAGTGATACGAATATGGTATCTCATAACTATGACAGCTCTTTAAATAGTTAGCCCACCTCATAATCCTCCAAGTATTAAAGGATTAGTTCCACCGAAATCTAAACGGTACGATTTTAGTTTGGCAAAGCTTTACAAATGCCTAATAGAAACGTCTCTATCATTTACATATTTACCTACTCAGCTTATGCTCTAAATTAAAAAGACTAGCTTGTCTATTAGATAGAATTTATGTAGATGGCGGCGCCGAACTCTGCTGGTCATTTTTAAGCTCTGGGAGCTTGCGAAGCACGCTCTATTACCTTTGTCCACTTGTCCAATTTATCAGTAATATCGGCTCTACTTCATCGACCCTGACAAAAAAATGAAAGATCTGTCATGGTTTAAAAGAATTAACAAATGGTTCACATCTGCATGAAAATTCGCTGAAAATTTCAAAATCCCATTTATATAAATAAAAATGTTAATCACGTAAGTCTTTGTTTTGTCATGCAAGCAGGAGTATTATTTTGCTGGCACTGCCCCTATATGGAGTTTACAGCATTCATAAAAATACACCTTATTTCGACATTCCGCATCGACCCCCAGTACTGCCTATCATATGGGATACTTTACCACGTTTGACGACGATATCTAGGCTTACCATTACAACTTTAGTAACGAATTACGAATATGGAGAAATGACAGAAAGCTGGAAGAGCTTAGAACATTTCTTTTGGCGAAACACGTATGTATTTCTCAGACTCGAACAGTATCAGTTCCATTGGATACAAAACGAGTTTATTGAAGCATATTGTGTGCTCGCTTTTCTATCATTGGCTGCTCATTGTTTGGAATAGCGTGTTAGCTTAGTGGCCTTGTTGATTTTTCGGTGCTTCAGAATTGGTTCGCAAATGTGACGGAGAATGTTATTTCTACCCATACTTACACATAGTTGCTTGGATTACAGCGTTTCTGCGGCAGTAGTTGCAGAGGCTAAAATTGGCCATCAGTTTAAGGGTGGAAATCCAGTTCACGATAGGTAAATTGAATATCTCACTGGTCTTCGGCCACCTGCGTTTGAAACCTATTTCAGTTGTCCGCCCCTGCGCCTAACGTGGTGATTGAAGAAAATGAAGAGGTTCGGCCGCAGCGCAGAAAATTCGCCCAGTGCCTCAAGGAAGGCGCCCACTTTCGGTGTCTTTTGCTCACACTTATTCAGGTTGGTGAAACAGTTCGAAATAGCGTCGAGAAAAACAATCATTGATGGGCAAGTTTGCCTGTAGAACAAATCACCAAAGTACGGATCAACAAGTCGACGCGACTATGACAGTTACCCTATGGAACAAAGCGGTTACTATTAATCTTAGACACAGAGCCGTTTGGTAATTTTCTTCAGATATTTACGAACGATTTGATATGAACATTGATTGTCGTGTTCAATAACATGGGAGCGGATAGATACGTCACCTCTATCAAAATATGCAAAGAGAAGTATTGAATAATTAATTGCCTCATAAGTGAAAAATGGTCACGGAACATAGCCCGGGTGCGTACAGCAAATTGAGGCTAACAGCGTACCCATACAAGTAATTCTAGTGTTCCCAACAGCAATATTATACGTTTTGACTATGGATCACTCATCTCTGAAGAAGAAACACGTTATCCTTTCATTTACTCCCCCTCTTATAGCTCGCTGACCGCTCCGCCACCCGCGTCACATGCTCTTCCAATTAAGAGCATCTCGGTTTGCCAGATACACCCGGGAGGACTGGTAAGACACCTCAGACAGCAGCTGCTTCCCCAATGCCTAACTCATAACGCGCGGCTAATGAGATCGCTCGCAATGTTCTTGCAAAGAATCGCCTCCAACAGTTCCTAGTTATTCCCTTCAGGCTACTTAAAGAATTATAAGCAAATAAACATTCATGTCATGTGAAAAGAAAATACGCCATTTCGGTTTAAAATAGAATGACATCTATAGTTGATTTACGGCACATTTAGCCGAATCTGATCTGCACAAAAGCAAGGTTAACCGAAAGTCTCAACAACCTCTGAGATCCACGACAGTCCAGGCGCTCAGTGAAATCGAATCGGAGAATTTGATACGAACGAGCGAATCTACACTGAGTAAGAAATGGCGAAATGTTGCAGAAAAGCGCAGAGAACTTGATACTACTACTGGTCTCGTTATCAGCCAGATTACAGCATCTCGGGCAAATTTACTTTTTAGGTCATCAGCCGTACACGAAATAGAACTTTAATTAAAATTCCCTTAAAACGCTAGATAAGTAGAAATAGTATCATGGCTATTTTCATGATTTCTGGGAACGGGGCACACTGTGTTCTAAAGCACACTTTGTATGAGCATGAACATAAGTACGTACGCATTAAAGTTTTATAGGTGTCGTAACCAAGTCTGGGATATGCTTATCAGTCAATTTAAATCAATAATTAAGGGTTAGGTTTTCTTGTAAGAATTTAAATACCTTCGTACTTTTGTCGTGTCAAGACATTCTCAATTTTTCGTGTTTCGTACGTTATTTTCCTTAGATTCCTTCCGCTGTCTGGCATAGCATGATGAAACAATTGCATATGCGTACCCCGTACATGTTTTAGAAGACCTTCCACAGGATGTTAACGCCAGATAGGCTCGAGGACCGTAATGTCCTTAGAGGCTGGTGGGAAAGTCGTTGAACATAGTGAGGTGGGTTGATTTTCGTTAACAGCCAGCGGCAGCCACTCTCTTCGAGCGGCGCGTGGAAAGACTCCTGTGGAACATTTGCTTACTTGCTGGCAAGATCCAAGACATTGAGTCTGCTGCAGTGAAACGGGTCTGGACGCTGCCAAACAACAAATAGCTGACAGTGCCTTGGGAGTGAGCGAACAAGACAGAGGCAAGCGAATGATATGTTTCGGGGATTCGACAAGTAACTGGGTCGTCTGGGCGTCGTTGGAGGCGGCGTCACTTTGGCACAAAGCCAGAAACGCAGAAACTCGATCTAGCAGAGAGGATTCTCAGGATCATTGCATTCACTATATGGAACGAGAGAAGAGAGGGAAAAAGTGCTAAAGAGGAGATGCGAGAGAGAGTTGTGACAGTAGAACCTGAAAACCGACGCTGATCGGGGGGACAGGTGGCGTTTGGCGTATGTCAATGTATAGCACGAGGGAAAAGCGGATTATTGAATGAACTACAAACGTACTGTAAATACGTCAAGGTTCATAAAGCCGGAGCAGTATTTTGATGGGTGTGTGCAGCGCTATAGCACAAAAAGGGGACATTTTGCGGTTCTATGATGAAAACTGTGAATTACGCTTGTTTTATGCTTTCTACAGAAGATATCCGTCAGGGCGTGTGCCAGGATGATATGTAGCTTCTGAGAGTTGAACTTTATTTACAGTTCGTTACGCCCGAAAGTGTAACCCCTTCACTGTCCCGCATGTTGATGAGAACCAGTAATCACAATTTAGGGGTGGATATATATTTAATCGTTTTTGACCACCTGCTACGTTGCGATATTGCCAAATTCAGCTAGGTTTTCTCGGCAACAATATGTCCAAAACGCACACGATTGTAGCATTTTAGTAAATATACTACTACATCTTGTCGACAAGATAATGATTCTGTGGTGGCCAAGTTCATGCAACTGTGGCAATAACTGTTAGAAGAGGATGGCATATGCAACTATATGCTCGTCTTGTGGTTCTTTTCTGCAGTTGGCATGCCTGACAACAATTGTTTGGTGCCGCCTGTCAGTTGTAAAGCGCTACGTCATCGATTACCGACAAATCCCAATTCGACGGCAAGTTCTGGCTTCACCGTGTGGCGAAGCGCAGATCTACTTGCCTCTAGCTGTGTTCGTACTTGCCTACATTGCCTATCTCGTCGAGTGTTATCACTGCGCCACCAGACTACAGCTACTCTATAAGGTAAACATGCCAAACGTGTACAAATTCCTGTGTTAAATGGATGCCTGAAGACACGTCAGTCATGTAGAGTTTGACAGATATTCCACAATTAAGTCATTTATTTTCGATGAGTTTACAGATATCATGGTGTCTGAGTTCTAGATACGTCCCAGGATAGCTATCATGCGCTTCTATCATTGGTTTTTACCAGTAGAACTTACACCAGCACATATCGATTGCAGTTCAAAGCTTCCTCCTTGTACAATCTAACATTAAAGGATATGCTGAAAGCGAAACGACCAAGTTAGAACTTTGGTTGCAAAGACGTCCGAATGCTGATAGAAAAAGCTTCAGCTAAAGCCGTCTAAACTGTTCATTTCTCTCTCCCTGTTGTCGATGCCTTCTCACGATTTTTCTCTCTGGTAATACAGGTAAGCTCGAGCACGGTCTACGCTTATATGAACCAGATGCGAGAGGCGCAGCCGATCATTTGGTGGAAGGCGACATGTTACCATTATGTACGTCGGAACCGACAAGTCATCCGATATCGCAACGGTAGGTGGACACCCTCAGAAGGAAGCTCCGAAGGGACACATCGCATGCATCGATATCGGGGTGACGAATTGTATTGACCGCTATAGCATTTATGATATACCAATGGATCGATTACCTTGGCGCATTGCAACTATTTTTGCCCGCGGTGAAATTGACTTTCGGTAATTCCTTATTGGCCTATTTCTATCTTCATTTTGCATTTGTGCCGCTGAGCATTAAAAACGACGCCACCTAAGATTTTGCAGTTGTATCGAAAGAACTGCTGGTATTTCATTTGCTGGTTATCAATACCGATGTTTTATACTGTTGTTTTGTCTCCAAGCAACATTTTATGTACCTATCCTGTTATTAAAACGCACGAAAGGCACAATGGAGGGCAATATCCTCATGCTAGTTTTCACTTTTATTTTCAACTGTTCTCAGGGTATATTTAATATACTTTTCGCAATGTCCGAGGCTGGCCACCGCTATCTTCATGGACTCACACACCCCATAGAGGTGCACGCGATCGGCAAAAACGTGGGTTAAAAAAAAATAAAATTTTTCATATCCACGCCATAGTTCCTCTAAGATAGCCTTTGGTGCTAAGTTACGATATCTTCTGAAACGCAATTGTAATCGTTTAACGTTCATTGCCTCTCTGGCTACCACGATAAAGTATTACTTCCTATATACTCTCTATTTTTATAGTATATATATATATATATATATATATATATATAT
>MNPL01024237.1:0-14105 GCA_002081605.1 Tropilaelaps mercedesae
ATATATATATATATATATATATATATATATAAATTGTTTAATTGTAATTCTATTTGTGGCTCACACAACCCAGCTCTTTAAAAAGGCATTTTATTTAACCTTGCACGCAAGCACGATGCGAGTTTTCGCAATTCTCGCGAAAGCAAGTCTCAGGCTACAGGTAAGCGGTAGGCAAGTATAATATGGCTAGATTCTCTGATAATAAATGCTCTCTCAAAAGTTGTTGGCAGGCAAGTAGATCTTTTGACGATAAATATGATTAGGCAATAAACTAGATTGATGTCAGCAGGAATTAAACCTCTCATTATTCCAAGAATCAGAACTACAATACGGGCCGTGTAAATTACAAACAGTTCAGGCGCCTTCATAACCTTTTTCGCCTCAGCAGCATGGAGATCTAGGCCCAGCTCAGAAGTTCGGAATAGAAATAAGGTGCAATCTGCATAGTTGACCATAACCATAATCGCAATAGGTTACTTCATTTCATCTGAAAATTTTGTGTTGTGCAATCTTATTGTAATTCCTAAACCATTCATTCTTGATGGTGTTTCGAAATGTCAGTTTTGAGTTTTTTTTATTACTATATTGTTTCGAAATTAATGGAATTATTATATAATTTTAAACCTAGTGCTGAGTAAAAATTGGCTACTCAACTACGCTAGTTCTTATAATTGAATATGAGTAAATCATGGGTGGTACTGATGACGCTATTCATGTCTCATCATCTTCGCTGTTAAGTCTTTTGATCTCGTTCAAATTTCGTAGGTATGAAGACGTCGCCGGAACTGGCCACAAAAACACATATGTGTATTCCGTTGCACCTGATGGAAGACAAGGTAGATAGACAAAGTACGCGGAATGACGACGGTTGAATACCACGGCTCTGGACGGTTCGTTTTATATTCGAATGGTCATGTGACTGTGTCATACATATACGATAGCTGACAAGTGGCGCATTTCCTGTTTTTATGAGCCAACAGGTGGTCATTAATTGGGAGCGCTATCAGAATGCAATGTCTCATAGTCCAAATAAAGCAGGAACATTTAAGAAATCTGCGATTATCGGCAATCTGGAAACTAATGTATGTTCCGGTAGCATGCCCATAATGTTCCTTATTTGCAAGATGGTATAGGACTTGCGAAGGGCTAAGGACAGGAGTGATTATGTAACGGTCGTCTTGATAAATGTTAAAGCATTCAGCACTGTTAGATCAGTCATAGTTTGCGTTGAGCCTGGCACCTATATATTTTACGAAAACATGTGTAATCTAAATTAAAAATTTGATATCCAATCGAATTTAATGTCCTGGCAAAAGTGGAAACCATTCGTTACATCAAACCGAAGTCTTCTAAAATCAATTTAGGCTTCTTATTTTTCAATCATCTTCGTTGTTTACCATTTTTCTGACTGACACCGTATATATATATGTATTCTATATGTAGCCACGTAGTCATTATCGCTACCTTAACAGAAAACGTAAGTTCTAATCTACCACACGTCCTTTTTTTGCATTTTATTAATGGTGGTTAGACTTAGGGCTTGAGGCACAACAACACATAGTGGACCCAACCCTGAGAAAAGTGATGAACCCAGAGAATGAGCTTTGAAGATTATTACATTTGAAAGTGCGAAAGAACACACAGTTTCTCTATTTATCCATGTGGGTATTCTTCCACACCGGACTTCAGGAGCCAAGGTTATTTCAGTAAGCGACATCGTACTGTACGATTTTGGTTAGAGAGTTATAATTCAAGTTGCAAGTGACCCTTATGCGAATTCTATAGCGTTGCAATGTGTAAATTGCACCGGCCTAGAGTTGTCTGCTTCGTAGAGTTTGTGGCCATTGAGTCCAATTTATAAGTTATGTTATGCAGACTTGCAGCAATGTGCGGCAAATAAATAATCGATGCATTAATGAAAAAAGCCATTACGCATTTGAGCAGCTATCAGAGGATTTCTTAAATATCGAAGTCGTAGTATATAATCGTAGTCCCGACAATTCGACAATTCTTTCAAGTAAAATTCGGTTAAAATACAATAAGAAACACGTCTTCAGGCGTCTTCAATAATATTGTGTTATTCACTTGAGGAAATATTTTTATTAACGACGATTTTGAGGAGGGCCCTTTGGTCGTGCCTTTGCAATTGGTGCTGGCGACTGAAATTTGGTGGTGGGACCACGGAGAGAGCCAGCATTAACAGCAGCCAAATCGGTGAAAGCAGCAAAGGCGGAGGCCCCCTGCGGAGAGCAGTGACAATATGTCCCATGTCGTCCCAGGAGACTACTTGGCTGGGGCTCCTCAAATTGGTTATAACGCCACTAACATCAACCGAGTGACAAGTATAGCAGCGAATAAATTTTAATGAGACCCAAAAAACCAACGGCCAGTCAAGCTCTCGTTGTCTTGCGTTTACGCAGCATGGGGCGATTGTTGCTCCTGCCGCTTCTGTCCGATGCCGCTAGCATGACACCGAAAGCGATTCGAAAGAAGAATCGGGCTGCTAAGTCTGCTTCGGCCTCTGACTCCTGAGAAACGAGAGGCGGGAATAATAAATGGGAAATAAGTTCTTCGTCGATTTTTTGACGTTGTGCCATCTTTATTTGTTGTTATTATTGCAGTTCATATGGAGTATTCTCAACAGAGTTGGCCTTTGCAGGTTGTCGTGTGAATTCTACATTCTGTTCACAATATAAAAAAAAAATCAGTTAATAAAGGATCTAAGCGATTCAATACAGATAAAAAGTTAGTTTTTAATATCTTTCATAACGTATATTTTTGATAATATTATAGAGCTACGTTTATATTTTATTTAACATTATTATCTTTATTTGCTAATTCAGAAGTACCAAGCGTTTAAACTTTTTAATCGGGACTGGACTGTTTGCACTGAAAATTTTTGAAATACTGGTGAAAGTGATTGGTTCATGTCTTGCTGAGGTCATAAGGTCAGCGTTTCGATTGAAAATATGTGTAACACCTTGTTCGTGGGCTACGTAATCCCAGTGGATACTCCATGGTCATCAGCGGATGTAATTACACTAATGGAACGTTCAACCTACTTGGTAGGATCGCAATGACGCTCTTAACTTCGTCAAAAAGTATCCACTTGAATCTATAAACGAAATGTATAACATGTACAAGAAGACGAAAACATGAAAAATAAACAGTTCCTCTTCAAGAAAATAGCATTGTGTCGGAAAACATTACTCATAGAAGCGGCCATCGATAAAAAAAAGTTTAACAAGACCACTACTTCTTTACTACTACTAATTTATTTATGACGAATACGGAAGGGGCAGTGGCACCTGTGTTCCGGCTCGTAAAACCCCAAAATGTACGTTGAAGTTACGTTGAAACCCCCAATGAAAATTACTATTTTAGGTGTTTCTGTAGACCAAATTCACTAACTTTTGCGTGCTGTTATGTATCCAACTCTAAGTTCAACTGTATCCCAAACTAGAGATAAACATGCTTTGTGTTAATTTTTAACGTGATCAGCTTGTGAACTTTACGATAGCTTTGCGCAGTCAGTTAGTTCTAGTACGCCGCCCTCTAATAGAATAGTAGAAAAAGAAGAAGTAGAACATGAATGGATCATTTTAATATCAGATGGGCATTTTATAAACACCAACCAGTTTTCTAAGCATCCGTCTTTGGAAAACATAAAACAATAAAATTTTGAACCTTATTTGCAATACACTTTGGGAAATTTGAGTATTTAAGATGAGCATTTTAACTCTAAAGGGAGATTATGGGACCATGTGCCCATAATTTACCCTTAGCTTTAGTTATGGTTAGGTGGGAGGCGATACCGTCACCCCTATAAAGTTCTTAGATAAAGTGGACTTTTCTCATGCCTTTCAGACCAGTAAACAGATAAATTGCCGTTGGCTCATTTTTATTTTTTCACATTAAGTAAGAAAAATACATGCGATTTCTTGGTTAAGTGTGTAAATCAAAGTAGATCAGTCCGTTTCAAAACGATGTTTGCAATAAAATTTTAAATTAGTTGAATGCAGATTAGCACCACGCCAGATTGAGAATTCGCTACTTTTACGGTTCTTGAGGGTTTATCGTGCTTTATCGCTTTATTAAAGTAGTAACTCCTCTTACAAACCAACTATAGGCCATTATTTTGTCCTGGTGCAGAGTACAAAGCTTTTGAAGTTTTCTTTGATTAGGTTTAGAATTATTGTTGCAAATTCTACATCATTTCTGACTGTCAATACGGCTTCCGAAAGCAAAGCATAACAACTCTTCCAATTTTCGAATTGATACAGAGCCTACTAAAAGTTAAGGACAGGATGCTCATTAATTCCTCTGCCTGATTTACGATAAAAAAGAATTTCATTCCTTCAGTGCCTCTAGGCTTTGCATATAACCTGGCACGTTTGGATTTGATTAAAAGACATGTAACTTGGTTAGTAACGTTATCTATAGTAGATCAAATTTTGTTTTCGTAGCCAGAAAATGCTTCTCTTATCATATAGTTAAGGTGTATTGCAAAAGTCTCACCCTTTCTTTTTGTCCTGCGATGATCCCTGCCTATTGCCATTTTTCTCTAACGTGTGTATTTATGTCGGTAATACCACTTCGTACATTTCGGGCGCTGATTTCTTCTTTATATCACAAAATCTTTACAATTAATAATTTACCTATTTCCCGCTCGCCAGAACACGCTTCCTTAACGCCTATATGGTTCTTCTCACTTAAATTGTAGGCATCTTAATAAAAAGACGCTTTTTATGATCTACTCCGCCTACTTTTGTATGGTATTGAAGCCTTCAGCTTAACCTAGAGTGAAGCGGTTGACCCAATTTACCAGTTACAGAAGCAACATTGAGAATTGTTGCTCAAAAAAACTCGAGGAAACACACAACATCTATCTTTGCTAGTCTGAATATTCTTCTACGTCCGGTTGTTGTTCGTTTCTACCTCCGTGTCCTCATATTTTGAACACTAATATACCACATCGTTACACATCGTACCTCGGAAGATATCGGAAAAACTATGCTCAGAGCGCTGAGTCACAACTCATAATAATTAATCGTAGCCACTCAACTGCTGCCGATTCGATTATGAATCAGCAGCAGTTGAGTGGCTAATTATGCTTGAAATAAGTTATTTTTTAATCTTTAAAACTATATGTTGATAATTATATGCCGTTATACAATACATTCGTACATATGTTCAGCGGCTTTGCCTAAGTCCTTGACGCACAGGTCTATATTGCTTTGACTTCCCTGTTCGTATCGTATATCGAACAGCACCACATTAAAAATAGATGTATTAGGACTCATCTTAATATTTATAGAAAAGTTTGCGACACTAATATAACTGACACTATATCCGACTACAGGCAAAATTGTTTTACAAAATTACCCACATAGAAAAGCTATTTTGGCAGCTATATGACAACGGTCAATTGCTACTTTAAATAATTAGCTTAAATACAGCTGTTTTTGCATTGTATTATTAGGTCACAGCAGAATAGCTAATGAATCAGATGGATCTAATAGTTCTGTTACTGAATTATTGCCTAACGGAAAGGTGTTGCCGACACAGAAGAAAACATTAATTATACAAACAAATTTTAACCAATATTAGTACAGTAACGATGTGTAAACGTTTAATGTTTATCGATAACATAATTAAATTAGTTAAGGACTAACACATGAAATATAACAATAAAATTTGGTGTGTGTCATGTTTGGCGGTTAAACTCGGTACCTTTTTTCGACCGTTGGAACGTTGTTTCATGGGAGTTGCTTATTACACTGATCACAATAGCATTTAGCGGTCTGGTAAACAAATGCATACCTGCTTGGTTAAAAGTTATATGAGCTTGTACGACACAATACGAATATATATACCGCAATTGTTGTGGCTGCTGTGACTTCATCCGTTGCGTCCACTTAAGCTTCGACCTCCGTTAAATTTGAAAAGGTATTAGATCTGTCTTTTTCATTTTAGAAAGTAGAGGATTGATCAAATAGAAATAACTGAATAATTCCAAAGAATTCTTATAAGTACTTTTAAATATGTCTAACATTCAATTAAGGCGCATTTATACGCTCAAATAATTTACTTGCATGTAGCTTCTTTAAATGTCATTATTCAGCACGCAAATGCTTTCCTCTCTTTAGGGCCGACCCTCAGTCAATAGTTAACGTCAACAATATCGCATTTGCATTACTTCGTAAGAAGAATTCTATAAATGTAATTGTGCAACCGCAGGGGTCATACTTGTGAACCTACGTGTCTCCTCTGGCCGCAAACCTCAGACGAACGTACTAAGCTACCGGCCTCGACGCGCAAGTTCTAGTTCAATCAGTGGAAATAAAAAATCCAGTCTTATCATTAGAATTTGATTATTGGTCTATGCAGTATAGCTTTTAATCTAGTTTTTCATTGAACATTAAGTATCTTGGGGCGTATCTGCCCTTTGGTATGGTGCTGAGCTTCCTTGCTATGTAGACTCGTAACCCTCCTTCTTCCTGCTGATTCTTAACTAGCTGCATGCTTGCCTATGGTGCTCCCATTTTCTATTCTCGTTTGCTACCTTCCTCACAGGTCCCGCAAGTAGCGGCATGGCAGCAGCAGCGAAAACGCCACAGACCTCCTCCATGAGGCCTCCTTTCCCGCAGCCACCCCCACCCCCTCTATCTCTCTCTTTCATTGCCAAAGCTGATGCCGCACGATGGTGGAACTCCAGAGGTTAGAGTCTCCTTCGTTCTTTTGAACGAACAGAGGGAGGGCGGGCGGTTGCCGACGGCTGCCGCTACTCTCTCTTTATTTCCCCCTCAGTCTCTCTCTCTCTCCCCCCTCTTACTCTCTTGAGTTTGACTCGTCTCGTTTCGAACTCCTGCTGCTGCTGCTGCCGCTGGCGTGAGTCGCTGAAGGCGGCGCATAACATTACCTTGCTTCGATCTACGCCAAAACCGCTGCTGCTGCTGCTGCTGCTTCAGACACTCCCCACCAACCTCTCTAGGCACACATAGCCACCCTCTCCACCTTCTCAATTGACGTTCGGGCACCGACTGAGATCCGAGATACACGGCAAACTGTGCCGCTGCCCACGAGTTCCGCCTTGAGAGGCACCATGAACCTCCACTCTGGACACGAAGATCAATACACTGACTCACTGACTTCTTTAGTCTGAAATCAAAGAGTATTCGGCTGGCCGAGTCATTCTCCGACTGGCCGAGTCATTCTAAACACATTGTCATTCAGTTAACTTTTTTAATTTACACAAACCTTTGAGAAAGCTTTCTCACCGATAAAACATTGTTGTTTTATAGTAACCTCACATATATTGCTTTAATAATACTCGGCTATAATAATTTAGTAAGTCCGTAAGTAATTCAGTAAGTAAAATTCAGTAAGTAATTAAGTTGCGTGCAAATATATTCGAATGTATTTAAGCTTAGCAAAAATGGTTTCCGGCCTTAACTACTAAGGAGCTACGACTCACTAACATTGTATCTAAAAAATTTGATAATTTTCGTATCTATAATTTAAAGTTACGGTTGCCAAACCGTAGTTTTGCGACAGTTTGCAACTTTAGGAATGTTCATCAGTCAGATGAAATGGTATGATTTGTATAAAGCTCAGCGTAAGTCTATCTTAAAATTAGACGAACATCTGAGTAATGTAGTTACATCTACGCAAACTACCGCATATTCAATTCTATGCACACAGTAGTTTTTTCTTGCCCAAGAAGCGAGTGGCAATAAACACTCGAAACGCGGACCACGCTGTTACATATGTAAAGCTCAAACGTCTTAGTTTTTATTCCATAATTGTTAGACGGAATTTTGGATCATGTTATTATACGCACGAAAGAGCATCTTTTTACCTGCTTAAATCACCACGTGCCTACTTATCCCCAATCTATATTCCTTATCTATCGCTTCTTCATTAGCCGTTAATTTAAGGCGCACAAAGAATAACTCTTCAAATAAAGAAAAATCCAATGAGGAACATTTATGGAAAGACAATCTGATTAACAAAAGTAGTGCCACAAGACAAACATTTGATATATTTTATTTAGTGATTGCTTTGGAATCATGCAATTAACACTAACGTCGTCTAGCCGGGAACAGTATTGTCGTAGGTTTTGGAGTTAGTTGCCTTCGATCTTTCTTTGTGTGCATTTCTAATATAATTTCTAGTAATCTAATACAATTTCTAAGTAATGCACAGTCAACTACGACACAAGGCAGTTCGAGTGGCAACAAGTCTGGCACAAATAAGCTCAATTAACATATGACTATTGAGTAATTTTCGTAACACCCGGTCAACAGTTCAATGAGACCTATTATTATGAGCATGGCACAGCTAAATAAGACACCAAACACACAACTCACGTAGATTCTATATTATTCTAAATTATGTTAAATCGCATGAGCAGAAGTCTTTTTCATTGTATCAATTAAGGAATATTGTCTGACTCTTCATACTTTCTTTATCTGCTTACTCATCTAAAAACTGACTCAACCCTCTAAATTCGCTCGTAGAGACTGAAAGCAGCTTGGGATGAAAATATATTGGAATGAATTTATGATAGCACTCAAAAAATTCTTTCCTTCCCCAGCAAATTGCAATTCCCCCTTTTTTTGTCGACTGGCAAATTTTGTTGAGTCAAAGACAGGATCCTCTGAAGCTTCTGACGAGCATCTGCAATAAATATTGCAGGGCCTTCGTGTTTCTAGGGCGTATGGTACAGAGCAGTGATATATATGTATATATATGTATACATATGTATATATATGTATACATATGTATATATATGTATATATATGTATACATATGTATATATATGTATATATATATATATATATATATAACGTCATAGGGAAACTAACGCGCTGCCTTTAAATATATTATATAAGGGATAAGGCGCCGAGCATCTTTATTCATGGTACTGGCCATAAAGGGGCCCCGTTGCAGGTTTAAACTGGACGGCGGAGGCAAAGCACTTTCTGTGAGTCGTGGTTGAGACATATGGCATTTGTTTCTACATTTTTTACCTCCAGTTTGTCTTTTTAAAGCTACGCCCGACTTTATAAATAACATAATTTACGCTTGTATTGTGCGGGAAAGCATATTACTTCACGCCGATTTGCTGGTGTTTGTTACCCTAACTAATATGGTTTTAACGAGTTATATTCTGACAACAGTCGAGATACACGGTCGACACGGCGCATGATTCAATCGTTATTATTAGTAAAGAGAGGTACTGAACTGTATGATGACTTTTCTGGTAGGTTTGACTAGTTTAATCATATTAGGCTTTTAGAAAAAGTTTGAAGGATATAAACTCCCTTGCGTGAATCAGTGCTTTTCATTCAACTTCAAGGAAAATGTAAAGACAGTGGTTGCAAACCATGTCAGCCAGGGGTCTCGCCCTATGTTCATTTTATTCTGTATACATATTAATGTGTACATTGAAGACAAAGATGTAATAAGTGTATGCTGATTACTTGAAGCTGCGTTTAAGAGAACCCGCAGAATCTCAGAATCGCTAGTGGCGTTCCCGCATTCTATTTGAACAATGAGGTAACTGACAGTTGCAATTTATATTCTGAACGATGAATCAAAAATGTTGTTAGAGGTCTCAATATTTTAATAACTGCAAACCAGTGTTTGCGACCAACATATCCAAAGACCACACGGAGCCCTTATCTATAATACAGCGTTTCGTTAATTTATCAAAAACGAAATCTTAATTTTCGCTAAAACTCTGCAAGTGCATATATTTTGGACAATTCACATGTCGGCTTCGAGGCCACAAAAACCTGTGGACGCAATGCATGCAGGGTTTACTCGTATGACCGAAAAGCAATATCTGAAAGAACACCACTGAATCTCTTTCCATCACGTAACTTCAATGAACAATCTCAAACTGTTTCATTTTACATCTACAAATTACGATACATCCGACTTGTTTACAATAAACGCAAAGGATCTTAAGGCTACAATGTAGTCTGTCGCCCTTTTATTCCAGAAATTTGGTGCAAGCAATCATTTGCTCTATTTGCTCTATTTTTCTGTGTTTTTTTTTAAATCATTTTAAGCATTATCGATGTTAACTTGTCAATTCTTTTGCTGTCTAAAAATCTACGACTATTCCTCGTGAGCCCAAAAATTCAATATTTCAAGTTTCTTATCTAAAAATCTTTAGATATTAGATCTACACTCAGGCACCAGCGATTTAACCCAATAGTTTTTATTTGCACGCCATAATTTGTATAAATGGTGCTATTCGTCTTTGTTAGCTTTTTCAGGATATTTTACACCGTGCAATTGGCTACAAATCCTCATGGCACACAGGACTTTCAAAATGAGGCCAAGCAAGCGCCACTTAAAGCGCCACATCTCTTTTACATTTCAGGATGCAGATGGTTAATCAAATTGTTCAAATGTCTGAAGAAGATGATGTTGAAAGTTCTAGCAAAAAACATAATTTACAAAACAGGACGTTTGTCTATCATAGCTACTGCAGGGCTCTTCACTCAGGTTAGACTCGATATTCGTCTGTGACTTTACTGAATTTTTATATTTATGTCAGTTGAATAGAAGCGCCCAAACACAAAACAGTAGTAGTGCAGTCGATAAGACCGATTGGGGAAGTTTCCTGCAAACAAATGCACCTTGCTAACACAAATAACAATATATTTGGTACTTTATACACAATTCACAGGTTTTGTTACTCTTTGCACCTTTGGGGGTATTTATCAGCCAGATAAAAACTACTTCTGTATGTTGTACCACAGGCTGTGCATATTGTATCACCAAATACCGCGGAACTTATCTATTATGATCTATAGAACATCAGATGACATAAGAGAGGAATTAAAAACACCTTTTCCTGAGAACATAGCCTATGGTCTGATCCGAAAATAGCTAAGCGAAATCGTTGGAAAACATACCTTCCTATCAAGTTTTGTTACACAAATTAACACAATACTCTCATATATATAATTAAAAACCGCCTTATATAAACTGAATAACAAAAAGCCACTCACCTTTTCATTAGCCTCGAAATCATTCCAAAACGCATCCCTCTAAGACGAAATAAAGCAGCTTTGTGACCGTGGCAAACACTCTGATGAACACACTAAGAAGTAGGTAAAGGTACAGCAACTGCAGTGACAACTATGAAGGTGCCTTGTTTTGAAACTAAATAGATGAAGAATAAGATAGTTTCTGTTGCTAATACCCTAATGAAAAATCAACTCAATAACTTCAAACGTGTTTGTATTTGTTGCTAAATAAGCCTCGCTATATTCTGAAGCATCAACACAGCGCTCACAAGGAAAATCTATCTTTAGTATCGTGGTGGATAGATGTGAACCTAAATATTTTTAGAGCTGAGCATCAGCCAACATTTAACACCCATCGTACCGCTTTTTTGTATTACCTCGTAAGTTTTTTCCCCCGGCTATACTGACAAGCATTACTGGCCACGAATGTATATATGAGTGGATCGAGCCTAGAGTGGTTAAAAAGCGGGGGTACACGAAAGTAGCGCAAACAAGTAAACGGGAGTGGAAAGACACAAGCAGGAATTTATAACAATAAAGACAGAAAGAGGCGGGAAGATATATTTTGACGGAGGTAACAAAAAATTAGCATACTCACTTTTCATGCACCACCTATCTTTTTTTTTAAAGTGATCGCTTCAAGTCACCTCAAGAACGCAAGTTGTTATTATTTGAATAGTACGTACTCTCTTTGATGATAAAGACCCACTGATGTATTTGCTGCCATGTGTTTGTCTGGTGATTTGGACTCGTCCATCGAATGTCACTCAGAAATAAGCAAAAGTACTGGATGATAACTAATAATACTAAATGTTAAATAAAATACTACATGTTGACTGATTTTTTTCTTTTCCTTTTTGCGCAACTATTCAAGCTTTAATGATAGAAACTTTAAACTTGAACTCAAACAAGTAACCCCAGATATGCGGACCACGAACTCTGCAAGGTTATGCATATTTGGGTAAAAATACTCAGTGTAAAAACGTCTAG
This sequence comes from Tropilaelaps mercedesae, assembly GCA_002081605.1. NCBI lineage: Eukaryota > Metazoa > Arthropoda > Arachnida > Mesostigmata > Laelapidae > Tropilaelaps > Tropilaelaps mercedesae. Next base: position 12,042 of record MNPL01024237.1, read on the forward strand.
TGTAAAAACAAAATGAGTAAAAAATATTATTATTTAGCTTATATAAGAGCAATTATTTTTTTTAGATATTGACAGAACGTAATTGACTTATCTGGAAAGCACCCCGACTTAAAACTAAAAACCGCTTTCGCATTGTTTCCACAACTCTAAATACGTGATTTAACAAATCCAGGAACTATTGGAGGGCAATTGGCACTCTTTTAACCACCATTACGCACATTTTAAACGTTTGCCATTTCGTCTAAGAGTGCTAATTTCAAATATACCCGCCACACAAGAATATTCATCTTAGAAAAAAAATTTGATGCACATTTACCACTACAATCCAGTCTTGTGCAATAAATGACTGTATCTTAATGTCCAGCTCGATCCCAAATTTTTTAAATTTATCTAATTTGACGTAGGTGTCATGTGTTCGCCATTTTTAATTTGACGCCATCGCTTGCTGCACAGCGATAAATAACGGGGTGATTCCGGTTTCGAAATGTCTTTTTCCGCTTTGCCGGAGCCACGAAGACCACGTTTTGGTTTTTTGTGTGTGAAAATTCTGAAATTCCAACCGGTTTTCGTCATAGTTCACTATAATAGGGCTAACTATGGGTCGAGTACGCACCAAGACGGTTAAAAAAACTGCCCGTAATATGATCAACTGGCACTATACGAAGTTAACGCTGGAGTTTCACACGAACAAGCGTGTGTGTGAGGAAATAGCCTCCATTCCGTCGAAGCCGCTGCGCAACAAGATTGCTGGGTAGGTTACGTTTGCAACGTTTATGTACCTATGTCTGTTAAGTACATCTAATAAACGTGTGCTATCTTATCAAATATACTAAGCGTCCTGTATCGTGAAATTTTTCTTTTGCTGATTTTGTGACGGTTCAATACCCCATTGTAAAGGCGAAACCTCGTTTCGACAGCGTTAATATTTTACCCTAAAACTTTATTGGTGAAAAGCGAAACCTAATTTTGACAGCGTTATTTTTTTAATGAACAAAAAATTATCAGCCGCGGATTAGCATTTCATCAATAAACATTAATTTGCTGCCTACGTTGTTGTCGTTTTTGTTGTTTATGCTGCAGTTACGTTACGCATCTTATGAAGCGTCTGGAGCGCGCTCCTGTGCGTGGCATTTCTATCAAATTGCAGGAAGAGGAGATGGAACGTCGTGACAACTATGTTCCTGAAATCTCTTGCCTTGAGCAGGATACGATCGAAATTGACCAAGACACTAGCGACATGCTTAAGAATCTCGATATAAATTCTCTTAATGGTCTGCGGGTTGTTGGTGTGGGACCCCAGCCGGAAAACTACCGGCGTTAAATATTACTAACTTTGTAGCATTTGTTGGCGTATGTCGACTTAATAAATAAATGCGGCGTTGCCATGATGCTCAGTGATGAAAAACGTAGTGTATTTAATAATAGTCGACTTGTAAGAGAAAGATTAAATAAATGCATTTTTAGCTGTAGGCTTCCGAATATATATATGTAATATAATAAAATCCATGATTACAGTATATGTAATATAACAGGATATAAAAAAAAATTCAATAATTAGTTCATTTATGTATTTGGAGGAAATCTTATTGCATTAATTTAAAAGTTCAGTAAATTTCTTACTTATTGCATTATTAAGCATTATTATTGCATAATTAAGATATTCCTCAAGAGAGAAAGTTCACAGCTTACGACATGGTTAGCTGAGCCATTAGCAGCATCCGAAATGAAGCAGACATCAAAGCTCTACAGTTTTGGAGTGTTGTCCAATAGTGATGAAATAAGAATCCAAAACCGGGATTTATTTACTTGCTACTAACCGCTTATATTCATTCATTTGGCATGGCTTAAGTGGAAAAGATTGACCGCTGATTGTAATTCTACACAGAACCAAATTTCTCTTGCTTTGTATAGATATATCGCTCGCACGATATCCGGACCACTCTATTTAATACACTCCAGATTATACGAGCATGGTGATATATGACCGGGATAATCTAATGTTTTTTTTAAAGCTGACCATCAGCCAACATTTAACGTCCACGGTAGCAGTTTTTGCATTACTTC
>MNPL01024237.1:17940-30302 GCA_002081605.1 Tropilaelaps mercedesae
GCCGGAATAATCTAAGCAATATATAACTTCCCCAATTTATAAGAAAGGAATCAGATCTAATGTTGATAATTGTAGGCTTGTACCTCAATTTCTTGTTGCGTATACTGTATTCGAAAAGCTGTTAGCGGAACACATACGCTTTCTTATCAACTAAAAAGGAGCACTGGAAAAACCCCAAATGGTTTTACTGAAGAAAAACCTAAAACAATACAACTACGCAATTCTTGCGCAATTTTCTTCAGCGGAAATACGTTATTTAATTCTACACACTTTTTTTTGTATTTCTTGCAAAGAAATTTAAGTTTACCATGAGTCTTCATGTTTGCGATACCGAGTGTCGCTTGTAACTCTCAAACTTGAAACTCTACCCTTGAAACATGTTATCGAGAGAGTACAGAGCAAATGTGTACCTCATTTGACCGTAGGGTGTGGAGATCACCACTCTTGTATACCGTTGACCTTATTGTTAATATTCTTTGCTGACGACATAAGTGAATTTGAATCGAAACTCAAAATAAAAGTTGCCAAAAGTGTTTTAACATCAAGACGAATAATTTATCGGATAGCATATCAATATCTGCTGTAACCGTTGCCAAAATAGCATTATGTAAATTGATAAAATGTTTGATTAAGATAATGTAATATATAGACAAAAAGGAGTACTTCGTGACATACTCATATATTATTTTAATCTAATCGAAACTTGAGAAACTTATGTATGGAAGGTGCCGTCGCCAGAAAAAAAACCTCGAACTAAATACGACATTTACAATAGATTTATTTCCATGTTCTATATATAGAGATTATTTCCGATGTCACATTATAACTCTTTATAAATACATTTACATTATATTACAACACACTTGAATTATATATATATATACATATATGTATATATATGTATATATATATACTCCTTGTGGCGGTCCTAAGGCGTAGGTATTTACTGAAAAAGAGAGAAAAAAGTCGCTACGCCAACAATCAAAAAACGTACTTCTGAAAAATAAGTAGTGCTCTGTTTCAAATAACAAAAACATGCAAAAACTAACAAATAAGCGGCACCGCAGCTCACTCCTGACGGATTACGTTGTTAGCTTCTAGAGCGCTTACAGCCCTATAAGGATCTCAACTTCATTTATGATAATGGTCTCAGTCCCGGAAGTTCCGACAAGGCTGTTCAGTGTTTCCCATTCACTGCGGTACCTCGCTGCATTGAGCAAGCTTCCGACGCGATCCAGGTGGTTGTACTGCTACTGACTAAGCAGAATATTTGTCGCCATTTGAAGATTGTTATTCGTCGTCTGAAGCGCTTCTACAGCATTCTCTCGCGCAAAACCCATTTCTGTCAACTGCGTTACCTGAAAAGAAAATAACCATAATAGTAATAATAAGGGCACTTTTCCATGAAGAACTGTTTTTGATAAGACAGCAGAAATAATGACGGTGATAACACTGTATTCTAATCGAATTAAAATCTTTACGCAGCATACAGCCTTAAGCATAGCGACACCACCAACTTCTTCCAGAAATATAAGAGCTCGGAGCTATTTGAGTATCGAGAATAGATATACATGCAGCAATTACCAAGTGCCTTTGCGAAAAGTGCTCTTGCTACAATTTAGTATAGATAAAAATACAGTTTCGGGACAATCGTTATCAAATAATCATAAGGAACCGACCACCAATAAGGGCCTATCAAAATATTAATTTGCAACTACACATTTATTTTCAACTTCAAGTTACAGTGTATTGAGAAACTTATTGTGAAGTTACATTTGGAATTGCATATTTGGCTCAAAACGTACATTTTATTGGATACGAAGTGAAAAGCGTGTTAGGAAGTTTTGAGCTTGCAAAGTCAACCAAAGCTAGAAAAATAGGTAGTTATTGTATAGGTCACATATATGTTTAGATATATAAATATTAAACAAATAAATAAAAAAAAATAAACAAATAGTGAAAAGGCCAATTGGACCTCGTTCTGCTTTGGGTAGTTTAAGCCGCTCGACAATTCCAGAAACCCTCATATGTAGCGCGTCAAACTAAGTTTTTTACATAATGCTGACTGCAACGTAACATAAAATATCAATGCCTTTACAATCCTTAAGACGGTTTTAGATGTAGGTTTGCAGTAAAATAATCATATATCCGAAATGAAACGATATTATATGAATCGCTATTTACTGTGTATAATTATGGTATAATTAGCTGAAACCTACCAATTCCTCCGGCGGCGCAACAATATTTCGCTGCATTAGTCCTCCCGATAGACCTTGTCTATGTTGCTGTGCGAATATAGTCGAATTGTAAATCATCTGTTGATCCAAGAACTCTGCGTGCATACTCCGCTGTACTTCTAAAGTAGCCCCAATTTTTCTTGTAGATACTTCACATGACCGCCATGGAAATAAACGTCGCGGAAGTCGGATTACGCTTGAACAATATTATCAAATTTAGAACAAAACCCTATGATTAAATTACCACCCGTTAAAAGTAAATTAGGTTACTACAGCTTTGACCAGTAGTCTCCACGATTATCTGTATGGAATATTTTAAGAAAAACAAACTACGCATTTCCGGTACATCAACACTAGACTAAACCACAACACTAGGTAAAATGTTTCTGCTTATCAGGTAGATATTCGTCTTAAACCTGTCGGGCACATTAAGTTATATTATAAGCGCTACCAATTTAGGCAGAGAAAATTTTCCTTCAATAAGGCGCCTGCAAGCATTGCGCAGCCGATGGCGAAGTAGGCCCTCGGTGGTGCGAATACAAGATCTATCGCAACAATTGTGATCACTAAGAGCGGGGTGACAAGCGGTGAATCTGACGAGGAAGCTGCTGCTGCCGAATGTTGAGATGAAGATCTGGATACTGGCGGGAACTCTGAGATGAACCACTGTAACAGAGGATACACCGCGAAGAAGCTTCGCCGGTACAGATATCATGCCAAAAAATATACAATATTATTTTTGAATTGACTCAATACCTATGAAGTTCACCAAAATTTCGGTATGAAATATTCTCTTTTTTACTTTCGGAAGGAAAATTGTAATGCTATTCGCACAGAAATTGGATAAATTGGAGCATTTTTTTTTCCAATAAATGTCTGAACGTTGGAAGCATGCATGAACTATATACCTATCCATGTTCACATACTGTTCGTCCTTTTGTACCATGACGCAGTTTGCAATACGAAGGGGGAAGTTGGACGAATATATTCATGCTTGAATTAAGCCACGAAGAAATGACAGGCTAGACGCGATAAGCACAAGCCATGGGTGAGGCTAGAATACTTGAGAAATTAAGTCTATCATTCATAGATACCCTGTTGTTACTCTAACAAAGATTCGTGGTCCGGAGTTTATACATATCTTTAAAGAAGTGACCATTCGCTATAGATAATTCAAGCGAGCTGGTATTCTTCATATAGTGCTGCTTTCCCACTAACTACATAGACAGTTTTCAAAACGCTAACTCTTCCATCTATATGTAGTTTCACACCGACATGGTTCCATCATATTTTTATAAGCAAGTATCAATGTTTATCGCTGAGCCACTATTTTCAGAAATTGTATCATGATGATGAAGTCTTACTCTAATTTGGGAAATACATCGCTAATTTATTATTAAAGCTAAAGAACACAATTATAGACCAGCTGCTCATAATTGTCCACTCACTTGTTTAATTTAAAAACAAGTAAAAAGACACATCGAAAAAGAAAAGTCTCAATAAGACTTTTCTTTTTCGATGTGTTAATCGAAGTTAATCGAAGTAATAACCGAAGCTTCGAAGTTAAATAATGTTAGCTGATTAAAATTACCGATTATTTGGTACGTTATATGAACAGGAGCGAAAAACGTTGCTTTATCTACTCTGATTTATCGAAGACGTTTAGCCAAGTAAACCATGGTTTGTCAAATCATAAAACCACTTACACGGGAATTGATATCTAAACCTTTAGATCGCTATAACTCCTGACTGAAAATTATCTTATGTTGGAGACTAACTATGAGAAGCCTGCAGCGCGATTTTCAGAAGTCCCGAGGAGCACATACCAGAACACATTATTATTTAATCTTTTGGTGCTCGACCCACAAAAAACTCTTCAGAAAAATTTACTTTCTTGCTTTTAGAGATGACTTAATTAACGTTCCAACCCGGGAAAGCAGTGAGAAAGGCACTTTACGACTTGCTCTAAATGAAATTTCGGAGTAGAATGAGGCAAATGCAATCATTTCGGTAGGGAAATGTCAGGTGCTGGCGTTGCGACACAGTCCTTTAGGTGCTTAGTAGATCTCCTCAACATATACCCGCAGAAATCTAAGGATGCACTTAAGTCTTGCACTTGGCTTCAGCACTCTTTTTTACTCGTTTACCTAACTTTGCAGTACGGCTTTTACACGTTCTATAGTAATGAGACTTTCATACGGCACTTCATGAAATACTTGTCCTACCGAAAATGTTATACTGATGTGAAATATACGCACCGTACTGAATTAAGAAGATATAGGCCGTTAAAAAAGCACAGGCAAAATTTATTCACAGATTATTAAAACGTTGTACTAATTAACTAAGGTGGCACTTCCTTGCCAAAAATACATTACCTTCATATAAAACTAAATGTTTAATTAATAGATTAAAAAGTCCTGTCCTTGATGATCATCTGTTCACCGTTAGTGACAGCGGACTGCAAGACGGTTCAAATATCTGTCTCACTGAAGAGCAAGAACCGCTCGTGTAAATAATTTGTGCACATAGCGACTTTCTAGCAAGTTAGGCAAATATTAAACAAAATAATATGACAATGTGACATTATAAAAATATAATAATAGCAAATGAGGCTTTGATGCATGTACAAAGTGTGCACTCAACTGTTTGCAATTATAATAGCAGCGAATAGCTATTAAGCAAGAATTGTAGAGAACACTACAATAATTGCAACACTCACCCTCTTTTTGCCTTTTAACAGATTTCACTTTCAACTTATTTTACGCTGAAATTTAGCTCTTTAGAGAGCAATGATCCATTTTTAAAATTGGTAATCTCTTCTGTCACTTACGGCCTAATAAGCCTTGAAAAACAATGCATCAGAAAATAAAATACAACAAATTATGCACAGCCATTATCCAAAAAGAGTTACGTAACCCTGCTTGAGACAGATTTTTTTCACAGTTGAAACAATAGATGAGTCTTTGCATTTGTCGCAAAAACCCTACAGGGGTATAAATCGTGAGACACAACAATGTACATTGCAAAAAATAGCAGCAGGTATAGTGAAATATAGTATAAGAACCTGATATAAAACTGATTAAAACAATTATAGATACGTACGGTCCTGAAGGCACCACAGTAGGCAAATAGTCAGGTAACCAGGTGGAAAGAAGATGCATCATGGTCCATTCGACCGCGCATGTAAGCATGAAATGGCCTAGAATCAAATTCTGCAAAACAAACAAGTCAATAAATATTTGCGTTATTCGACAGCCTGAAAATTTTCTTGATACCTAAGGTTTTCAAGAACAATAACTGCAGTAAATGAAACTTTACATAGCATCGATTAATCACACTATATTAAAAAAGGCTCTTAGCTAAAAAATTGAGCAATACACAAACGAAATCTTTCAAAAGAATTCCGTCTGTTCATATAAAAGCCTGCTGGGGATAACCGTAAAAGGAAAAACCGCGTACTATTCACAACACCAATGTACGATATTTTCAAACCATCCTAAAAATAATAAGATGAGACTGTAGACAATGTTTTTTTATATATTTACAGTCGTACTAACAAATAGTAATGGTGAGTATAAATGAAAAAACGAGAATAAAGATTACTTTGCAGATACTTTTAGGAGATGAGGATATTAAGTTACGGAGAAAAATATTCAATACTGAATATATGAGTAAAAAATAAATAGGCAATATTTTAACAAACAAATATGGCGCTAATAAAAAAACAGCGAACATAAAATTCAAATGATGAAAAAATATAATTTAAAATTGACGTGTATGTAGTTTAACTAAGATTACATTAATGAAAAATATATGCACGGATATATTTTTTCTTTCTATTGGCTATTCTAATTGGAGACGCCTAGCTGCCCGCCAGGAAAACACGCTGAGTAGGTGATTTGCATGAGAGACACCGAGGGTAGTGCTAAGTATAGCACTGTAGAATATTTTTCGCATATTAAAAGCTCTAGCAATACCATTAATATGACGTTCGCTCAGGGATATACTCATGTTCGCAGCAGCATAGACTTTACAGTGTGCAAAGCAGTCATTCTGTTTCCGGAGTAAAGGGTCAGGCAAAACTGTCATTCTTAAATCTCGAATGAAGTTCAATAACTATGTTTGAAATGTATACCCCCTTACATTGTATTTGTTAAAATGTCGATTGGTCTTGGCTAAGAGATTGGCTAAGATATAGTCAATCAAAATATGCACCACTGTTATTAATACTTAGCTCAGATCACACTCACAATATGACCTTTGATTTACTGCATGTAACATTACACTGTAAATCGCCAAGTAGAACTCTAGAGAACAATTATCAGAAATATGATCGCGATAATAAAAACAAACGGGAGACGATCAAAGTAAACGTATGTCGCTAGGAACTTGTTCACACGTCTCTCGCAGTTGTAGCCGATCTCACCGTACACTGCGAGTTACGTCCAAACATACAATTAAATACGTTACTCTGACTACTAGTACATGTTTAACTGCAAGAAGTACTTGAGTCAGCATAAAATATGAGTTTTAGCACCGCTATTGAAGCAGCCGCCAGATGCGATTGACGTTCGTGTGGTTAGGCCAATTATTTGTATTAGTACATCGTTATTGCAGCAATATACGATTGAACCGATTTAGCCGAGCGGTCCGGTGTTGCAATTGCATTCCAGTTTATATTGAAGTCTGCAAATAAGAACCCAGTTAGAAACGTTAAATTTTACGTCTGGCAACCCAATAAATACGCTAATTCAACTAGTTTTAATCCAGCAGAACCAGCATTCGTGCTATTCCAATAAATAATTTGGATAGGGTCGTCATTCGTATACACACCAAGGACTAAAACTTTCATCTGGGGCCAAAGGGAACTTAGTAGCGTGTTTTTCTAGAATCATTCTCCCTTTTTTTTTGAACCCCTATATTGACAGAAAAAAAGATAAATTATATCCTACTTGAGATTTTCATCAGGAATACGTATGTGAAGCTAAGTTTCGGTTACTAAGAGAACGTCGATTTAATTTGTAACGCAATAGTTATGTACAGAATCAACTTTATTACACTTCACAGATGGTTCGGTCTTTGACAATATGCAGCTTCAACTGCCCTAAGCATTAGTACGGCCGTTATTTGGAGATGAAAGGCCAGAGTTAGTACTGCAGCCGTAAATAGGTCGCGACGAATAAAATCGTTGGAATGAATAGCAGTAATAGAATTGTAATGAAAAACATTCTCCTAATCTAATTGTTCCTCAATACTTATATCCCATGATGATTCGGATTAGCATACATGTTATTGACAACCTCGTCTACCCCTTAGCCTACGATGTTATAATGGAGCATGCAGTCATATAGACGTTATTAGGAACGCAGACGCTGACGGGGCCGCCTATACAGCAGCGACGAGGACCCATTATGTTGTGACCGCTGAAGCAGGTGACAGGAATCAATTATCGCTTTATAGAATAAGAAGTTCAGAAAACATTATGAAATGGCTAGGGCTTTACACAAACTCAAGAGTATAGTCTAGTTTAAAGTAGAGCTCCACGGGCACTCAAAACTAATTTTATCAAGAACTTTAGCCTGAGTGGTGACGTAGTGACAAGTAACAATTATCTGATGATTTATGGCAGCTTGGTGAAGCTTGTTTATATTGTAGTAATTAGTATTTACTCTATGCTAATGAAAATTATGTTAGCTGGTATCTCGCAGCCTTCTAGACGCACGTTTAATTTTATTAAATATGTTTAACAATTGAAAACGAAAATACAAATTTTATATTTTAGCTAGTGCTGTTGCATCTGGTGTATCGAATTCGATATAAGTTCATTAAGCTATGGAAATTTGAGGTCTATGCCAGAATGAATTAACAAAAATAAAATTCGCAAATATTTATGACTACACTACGTCCTTAGACATCACGGATTGGGTCTATTCATACAATACTAGTTTCTTACCGCAAACCTTCCTGTTCCTAAACGTCTCTCTACACCGCGGAAGTAAAACAAGAGAATTGCGCAACTTAACAGGTCCCGGCTTTCCAAGAAACAAAGTTTTGACGTTAATATGCGCCACACCTTAAAAGGAAACAATCAATATTAGAAAGAATAATACTAAACGACTTTTCCTGTGAACTGAAATATTATAGCGGCGGTTTTGTGTGCGCGTTTGCAACATGCCGCCTGAGAAGCTAACAAGCTGGCCCATTTCCATCGATTTTTATCGTTTGGAAATACGGCCGTAAGTAAAAAAATAGGTAACCTAGAGCTAGCTGAAAAAATAGTACAGTTAGAACACATAATTTTTAATGAGAGGATGATGACACCTGTTTGTATTTCTTCGTCAGTTAATCGGCTGCTACCTATTTACTTTAAAAACGTTTTATTGCAGAATCAAAGAAAGGTCATTGCTTCACAAACGCCTTCTTTTAAGCTTCTCCATTGCATATAAAAACTTTTCTCAACAGAAACTCTGTTGATGTGACGCATCGATTAGGTACATTCTTAAAGAAGATAGATGGCTGGGGCCAGCTAGGCAGGTAAATAGGCGCGTGGTTTAATTTTACAGCAAGTGGGTAAAAATTCATCCTTCACGAACACTATATCAGCCATTTGTATATGCTACTGCGTTTTTTTAGCATTTGTGATATTTAGTGCCGTTCGAGCAACATGTTTCTTTGCATGACACCAAGAACACTGCACCGAAATCCTTCTACATATATGTTAGGGAGCCCGTTTTGTAAATTAGGTCCGCCGGATTTTGGCAGGTCGGATTCTATGCAAAGTCAAACATAACACACTTATCAAATATATTTTGGAAACTATGATCAGTCGATGCAATCTTGGAGTCCGTAGTCTATATTAACCTGGCCTCCGCTGAGAATTGAATCAATGTTATATTCAAGAAGTTCGATGTCAATAGGTAGCAATGTTGCTGCCCGCAGGACACCCAGTGATGTAAGCAGCGCAAATGATACCGGGGTGTTTTCTGAAATCAAAAAAGAAAAATAATAATAGCTACTAATAAGAATTTTGCGACTACTAATAAAAATTATCTGCGAATTATTTATTGCAGTCCTTCTAAGCTGTTCAGTTACAGCGAGCATTATCGGGGAAAGTGGATTCATGAATGAGAGTGAACTATAACGAAATGTTTTTTGAACACACTCATGTCTTGATGTGCACTTGATACGCTCATCTCAACGCCGGTAAAATGTACAATGTACACAGTACTTAAATTTTTTTTGTCGTAATGACATGTTGCTTGCCCCGATTATTTTATGAATCTTTACAACATCATGCGCATAGTGTACACTAATTGTCAATAGAAACGGCATTGTTAGTCCTTGTGTGTTGGTGTGCTGTGTAAGATATTTGTCTAAAATCCACTGAATATATATATATATATATATATATATATATATATATTATTGTCACCACGAATGTTAAAACAAAATACCATTTGCCTTACCAAATAGGGGTCCGTTTTCGGGGCATCCGTGCGCTTGCATATCGCCGCAAGGTGCTCGCACAAGCTGCTGTAGACGCGAATATCAAATATCCGGAATTGAGCTACAAGGGTGGAGAATTTCCTGATACTTTCGTCGTTGAACAGTTGTGTATACATGCGTTTCACAGTTTTTCACAGTCTTTCCGTAAAATAGCAGTAATGTATCGGTGATGAAAAACTCAGCCTAATATTTTGCTTCATCAGCTGAGAGTTCACGAACGGGCGCTAGAGGATAACCAATTTGGACGAGTTAGTAGAGACAGCGAAACAACACGAAGGGAAAGGGACGCATGTCAAAAAATACTAATGATATATATAAAGATGAAGGAGGACATACCAATTTACTATTGTTGATCAGACACTTATAGACAGTTGCTGCGTGTGTTTATGCACGAATCACGAGCACTACTTTGCAAAGGTTTCAAATTAAAATACCTAGGGCAAATCATTGTTTACTGTGCTCAAATTTGTATCAGTCGCATTGTATCCAACTACAACAATCAGCTCATCGCTGAGATAGATTTGAAAGACTAATAAAGCCCCGTCCTTAATACTAATGATAATTAATAATTATAGCAATAAACAGTCAAACAATGATTTAAAAATATAGCATAGAGCCAGAACAATAAAAAGCGTTCAATGAGAAATGACTTAAAATATTAACATTGGTGCTTCGTAAGGAACTCAAAACGAATAGAGAAATGTGGAATGATTTCTCAAATATGTTCCGCATGTTTTGACGCACAAGTAATATGAATAATTGTTCCGTCAAGGTTGGTCATTTAATGTTTCTTACATGATTCATCTGATTTCAGCTTGTAATTAATTACAAAACGTGAGCCCGCACTCTCAGATTTAGGCATATACAACCAAATAGTATTCGTATTAGATTACACGAAAAATTTATCTGTATGTAAAAGACACTGTAAAGTTAATGTCATTTTATTGTTCAGGTAGGAATCGTACCAGCTTTAAATGGCGCTAAGCCCTTGACGAATGCTGTTTTAAGGAATGTAATGTTAATTAAAAATAGTTTACATGCTTTACTAAGAAGATCAAATTGAGCTAAGTACCCGTCTCCTGAATTTTGTGATAAGACTTGTGTTATATTTAATATAAAATCTTAGTAGGATACGCTTTATATCATGCAAAGAATAAGGCAACGGCATTTATTTTTGCTAAGAAGTATGAGAGAGTTTGCGAGCGATGAATAGAGTCAACAATGAGTGTTTATATTGAGCAAATGCTTTGTCCCGATTTTGTTCGTGAATAACTGTAAAGATTGGACAGTGAAAACGCAGGCGACAAGCGGCTCGATCCTGTAACAGTGTGTGTGACTACGAGATATTCATTCCTTATCTATACATGTATATTGCTTGATATGCTATGAATTTTTGGTATTGAATATTAATTGTCACTTGCTCTATAGCAAAATATATTCATTAAGAGTTTAAAAGTCTAAACTAGGATTCTCTATTCAATTTACCATTAATTATTATGGTTAGAGCGTAACAATAATTGTAGCTAGAAGCTATTTTAACCATTACAAGGAAATCAACATACAGTAGTGAGCCTCTCAATAATTTCAAAGGCGTCTTTATCGTCGTGTGATATGAAAGGACTAGCACGCAAGATTTATTATCAAAGCTGCCTTTTCAAGAAGACTGATCTGGTTTACATATGGCAAGGTATAACAATTGATTTTTGTTCGCTTTTCAGGATAAATCTGCCAACTCGAACAATGTGTGTAAAACAATCTTCAGTCCAGACACCAACGATTATAAAATAAGCGTAACATGAAAATGCAAAAAAGAATTTAGGAATCATATATAAACATTGGCAACTTGTGGTCAGAGAAACTCAATTGAGATAAGGTGAACATTGCCAACTTGTGATCGATCCATCATACCGTCTACAGAGAGTATGAGATATCATTATAATTTGTTTTAAAGTAACACTCATACAAACATATGTGTACACTTTTATTGAAGACCATGCATGTCTTAGATTTTTCTGACCATTTTTTAAAAATGAGAACATACCTCTTGTAAGGTATTGAAATTAAAATAGTTGTTACATCTACTGTAAGACTGGCTAGGCATGTGAGGTTTTTTGTGGCCACAGAGCCAAAATTTTATTTCTCACATTATTTTACATATATATATATATATATTTTTTTGCTTTTTTTATATTAATTCCAAATTAACACTGATAAAAGTATGTATGACGTATGTCATTCGAATTTGTTTTAAGATAACACTCATACAAGTGTGGTAGGTAAACTTTTATCAACATACATGCACGTATTATATTTTTCTGCAAAAATGAGAATATATTTCTTGTAAGGTATTGACAAAGTAACGAATTTTACGCATTTTTTTCTTGCGTAAAAATTTTCATTTTTACATTGAGGTTGAATTGTGTTTCTAAAGATTAACATTCAAGCAATCAGTAAAATGACGTTGAAGTAACTCCAAAACATGAGTTTTTCGTTAGTGCATAAAATCCAATATCTACATGGTTCTCTGTCTTACGAAGACTTAAGCATTGTAAAATTGCCGTCCCATTAATAAACTATAAAGTGAACTATATATATATATATATATATATATATATATAT
>MNPL01024238.1:26958-49020 GCA_002081605.1 Tropilaelaps mercedesae
GCGTTTTAATTTTTAAGTTAATACATATAACAGAAATAAAATGTAAAATGAATGGATACGCGTAAAAGGAAAAATAATTAGCTGCGCGATCGAAACAGTAGATTGTCCAGCAGCAAGAAGGATTAACTTTTTCTTGAAATAGAGCAAGAATGATTAAGATAGGATTGCAGATAATGGTGGCTGTCACTGTTATAACTGCTATACAGCAAGTACCATACATTTTTCTTGGAAAAGGGTCAACTTTAGGAGGTAAATTTAATGTAATGAATGAAAATACAAGACTACGAAAAGAAATAGAGTAGCCTTAAGATTCTCTGTTGTATTATTTTCTAGTGTATATAACTACTCAGGGCTACCCTGAAAATTAGGGTATGCATAAATGCAAATGAAGAAGCGCCAATTCTATTGTTCGCAAATAGGTAACTGTTCTAGAAGAAGACTCATTGCTGCCTGGATTCCTGCTGTATTATTTTCTGTAAACACATTTTAGAAAGGCTCAGACGAAATCTTCTGTACCATTTATAGCATGAATATTAAACCAATCGAAAGCGCGGAATCGCGTTCCAGGATTTTCCAAATTCGGCCAGACTCGTGGACCTGAATGGAATGGTTTAACATACATAACGCAATTTCAGTTTATATATATATATATATATATATATATATTGTAGGGAAGTAAGCCCTAGACGATTGTTAGATGATAAGCAGGATCATAGTGACTAGGCCTTATTATCAAAAATGACTTCATAATTCTGTGCCGCGACGGGTTGTATGTCTTATGATAGCAATGGTAGGAAAATACTGATCAGCTCCATGCCATTTTCGACCTAATAAATCCAAAATCGATACTACTCAGATTTAAGCACAACTGAAAAATAAAACGCTTTTTCGCTGTTTAAGCATTGTGGACCGGTCTTTAACATCAAGTTAGCACACTTACACGGTTTATAGCAATAATATTAATGAAAATACCGTGCAAGCCCACCGACTGAAAAACAAATGATATAATTTTATCGTTTTTCTTCGCCGGTTTCGCAAAAATGTTTGGACCTTCCTTGACTATCATCGGCTCTTGACCCATTCCTATAGGCTCTTTCTGTTCATCACACGATATAGGTACGTCAACGTATATTCCACTTATAAACCGTTCATAATCTTTGTGTTATATTTTTTTTATCTCACTCCCCATTCTACACACCGTTCTGTTCTCTCCCCCACTCTGATAAGCCGCGCATGACTCGGGAAACCCACGAAGTGGCAACCACGCACCAACCTTGTAACTAAGTATCGCTTTTACGGTTTCATTTGTGAGCGCCATCTATTGGGGGGTTGTTACTGTAGCTGTTGCTGCATGCCAGGCTATAGCGTGACACCTTGAAGGTTTTGTATTTAGTCGACGAAGCTACAACTTGTTACCCGAATTCGACTCGACTGATTTTTCAGCTGAATCCTTGCGCCCGTCGCTCTGCTAAGATAGCTATGTAGGACAGCAGTGATTAACAACATTTCAGCTAGTAAAAGACCTACAGATCTTCTGGAGCAGCACAATTGTTCCAAGATTATCTCCCACATCTCTATCTTATTATGTTATGTAACAGTGAAATGGTAAAATATAAAATGATTTTAATTATACATGGGTGCAAGGCCTGCTGCGAGACGGTGGCGGGGTCGCGGGCTGTGATTCAGTCGTGAAATGTCAGTCCAAACTTTGAACGCGACTCTGTAATAGTGTGATAGCTTCGTTTATGATTTCGAGCTATTAGCAGGAACTAAGTTACGCGAATAAATAGATTAACTTCTGGTTGTCGAGTGCCATCCCTGATCGATTCCATCTTCAGCTAGAAAATATTAAGTAATCAGAAGATATTTACGAAATCGCTGATTTCGTGTGTATGCGCTCTTGGCCTTGTTGGTGAAGAATATGCTCAATATCTAAAAAGCTATTCAAAGCTGCAAAAGTGCATTGCTTTGGCAGCAACAACCAAGGGCAGCTCACGTTGCATCAAATTAGTGAACGTTGTAGCTTCAAAGTGGCCTGACGTTTAGGGCATGGCCAGTTTGTTCCCACTTTTGATCATCTAGCTGAGGTCCATCATTTTTAGAGAAATCTTATAAATGTATAAACGAATGCGTACGTCAACATGGGCAGCGTATGCGTGTAAAAGCTCTTGTTCATCTTGTTTCTTCTTCCAAGTTATTACTACCTTATATATGCTGCAGAATGTGTTGTCTAGTCTTTTGCTGTCTATACGCACAATATTGGATAGAACCATATTTTCTTTTATTAAAAGACATTTTTATTAAAAAACTCTAATTTAGGTTTTAAAAAATGTACTATTTAGCTATGAAATTTACTATTTACCTTTTTTCTCTAATACTTCGTAACACACATATTTTGTAACATACCAACGGGTAAAATCAAACAACGTTGACCTGCGAGTTCCTATGCCTGATAATCTTGTGGCCAAGCTTTGGCATGTGGAATGCTTGAGCACGATACACCTATGAATGGCAATACTGTAGATTAATTTGTTCTCTTATCAAGTGATTCATTGTTTTACACTGACAGTCCCAATCTCCGACGAACTAAATTTTGTTTTCTGGATTTTTTTTCTGGACAATAACCATTTTGTGAGACCGACTGACGTGAACAAAAGAATAGCATATCGTTCCTGCACCTGCACACTGCCTCAGAGTCATGACCCCGACGCCTTGAATTCTAGCATCCCAAAACTCGCATTCAGTTTCAAAGTCTCTACCAGTTACCGCCGAGGTCCGGGACCTACAGCTCCGACAACTACAATCGGCGCTCACACAATCTGTCAACGGTCCGGAAGTTTGTCCCGACGCCTTTAGTTTTGGCATTTACGGACCCTAATAACAAACCACACAGGCTTGTAGTGCGAGCGTCTACCTACCGTAATGACATTTTGGCTGACCCTCATAATCGCAGTGTTTACATTCTTAATTTAATAAATAACGTTTACAGTTTAAAATGTTTGGTGATTATAAATACGAGAACGCTAGGTTAATCAGGTATGTTATTGATATTACCGTACATATATCCTGTGGATAAATAAATTCTGTAAAATTTACTGTCACCTTTTGCTATAGACCGACTTGAGCTTAGAGTCCAACATTCATTAGTAAAGTGCTCAGCATTGGTTCTGACAGATACTGTTTACTTAAAGCACATGTTCACATCCTATTGCCGGAGTCTCTATTAGCGCAGGTTTGAATCGTGCGGTTTGATTAGGATTAAAGGTAAACGACCACGGCATTGCATAATATTTATTGATTAAGGTCCATCCTTAATATTATTTACGTGTTTCAATTGTTTCACTCACAAATAGATCCAACTTTTGTCTTTGAGAAGCTAAGGCACCTATTTCCAAAAACGCCAACAAATGGTCAGCTGCCGATACTGACCTTCTAGCAAGATATATACGCACGTTTGCCTCTGTTAGACTCAACGTCAAACGTTTGCGATGTAAGCAATCCAGCTATTTGTCAATGCTTCCCAACAGATTTATCATCTCCTGGTTGCAAAACGGGCTCGTATAACGGCGTATCCTCGTAAGCTCTGGTCCTACACCACCTGGTTACTTCCAATGTTTTTCTAAGATTTGTATTCGCGCACTACTACACCCGTTGGCATAGGATTCTTCTCGTCCTATAATTATCTCGTCTACATAGAGAGGTTCACACGTTTTTCCTCTTGCACAAAAATCTAGGGGGTATCAATTTATGGCATTGCCATCGAGTTGTAATGTCCTTTCCATATTCAAAACGGGTTTGGCAGATACCCAGTTTCTATCCAGATACTGGACTACTACATCCTTCGATGCCACGTTGCAGTGTCCGGACAACACGTGCGATCTGTGATTCATTAGCTGCCCAACGTGAGTAATAATACTGCGATTACTGCTGTCATCTTTGAATCGACCCGACCAATCATTCACTCAGCAGATAGATAAAATTGTGGCCATTTGTAAATTTTCTGAGGCACGGGCAGCTGATAAACTTTTCGCTGGCTTGATGTAGCTTGCCGAGCTGTAGCGATTCACAGGTAGGGCCACGTCGCCTATAAGGGGTGACGCACTACGTTCGACCTTGCCGAAGGCCGCCCATGTGAACCACGTAGCGGTGCCTCCGTTTACTATAACACACTGTAACTTTCGCAGCCTCGTAGTTTGTGGCAGAACACATGTGTACATGGCATGTGAGTGTTTGCGTGCGTCTGTATCAGCATGTGGCAAGCGGTAATATTATCCTCCGGACTTGGCATAGTTGCGCTAAAGCTGATCAGAGCTACCGGAAAAATGAAGAACAGTGTCAGTACAAAATATTTGCCATGTGACAATTATTTGATTGCTTTTCATAAGTGGCCACGCCACTGAATAAGTTAGGGGCAGATTCATTAAACGTAATTTGACTGGTATATGTGAAAATTAAGTTGAATGAATTTAAAAACGTGGTTGAAGCCAGCTATCACATTATTTGAAGTAAAATTATATCGGGGTATGATCATTTCGATTTGTGAAATTACAGAAAGCTAGGGTAGGGCGAATATCTATGACGTAACCCGGCTAACAACGCTGGAAAGTTTCTACAATATAAATATTACGGCGTGTGAGTACGAGTCAAACACAATAATTATCTGCAATGTTAAATTTTGGTTGTCAACTTGGGTACGGGCAGCGCCTTTACTAGGACAAATCTATTAAATAAACCATGCAATAGTCATAATGCATGCGTTCGATAACGCTGAACAAAGATGGCTTTATCTGCTCTGGACTCAATGGAAATCACGTCGGCGTTGCAGCGGCCGTTGGAAGATTCGGAGCCAATGACAGATTAAAGAGTCATTCGCCTTTGAATAATTCTTACCGTGGTCTTCAATCAGCGTCGTGGTCGCAATTATCCTCCCAGCACACAATTAGATCTATGGACCATATTTCTCAATATATCGTAGGAAAAATCTATAAATGTTGTCGCATCAGTACATAGTACGGCTGTTTCAGCAATGTTATGGATGAAGAGCTTCTGTCCATGCTCTCAGAGTTTTTGAATAAAGTATCAATCCGCAGAGGGCTATTATTTTGCTTGTAACTTGTGCTTGGTATAAGGCTACACTATTTTGACATAAATCATCTACAAGAATCGGATAACCCCCTAACCTGGGGGGTAACCTGTAACACGCTGTATTACAAATAGGTGTGCAATTTATATGGAGCGCATAAGATTCTTAAATGCGGCTTTTAAGCTTTCTAATTTGGTAGACCAGATTATACTTACTTGGTGTCTAGCAAAATTGGATTGCGACTGTAAGTACGCAAACGAAACTCTAATCACTTAGAACTTGTGTAAATGCAGGAATGGCCTCTTACCCAAATGAAAATTTGCGCTAGTGGCACGAAGATTAATAAAGAAACGATAGAGCTCAATTCGGGTAGATAGAGATATCAAATCGGAATTTTTACTCTTCATTACGTTTGGGTCCTTGATTTACTAGAAAGATAACACATGCTTGTGGTAACGAGGTTTTGGCACACTAAAAAGCAAGCATTTCATGTTCGGAATGAAATCTGGGGCGTTGTAATGTGATAGATCGAAAAATCGTGCTGGTTAATCACATCCTCATAAATATAAAACGCTACTGTTACAATCCGGCCATAATGGAAAAACATCGTCACCATGGAACTGATCTGCGAAAATTCTTGTATTAATGAATATAAATTTGGGACAAATTAGGCAGATTGCTTGTAATATTTAATTTAGAAGTGTTAGCGTCTATAATTCTACTAGCTGTCTGCCTATCCGGGGTGAAAACAGAGGTGAAATGTCTTCAATATGCGAGAGACGTATCTACAGAAGCTAATTTTGGAATTTTGATGGGTACATTTTTAAAAGAAACTTGTTACCGTAGATTAAGTATAAAAACTTCCATGATGTAATGGTACAGTCTAACATCAATCGGCGGAGAATTTCTAATCAATCATTACGCTAGGGTAATTTCGAAGATCAAGGTACCACTGACGAAAGCATTCATTGTACTAGAAAACTACGACACCTGTGTCCTTAACTATACAATCCAGGCTGAACGAGATGAGCGTCTTTATCGGTGGCTTTCCAATGACGAATCGGAAGTACTACGCTGTTGAGAAACAACTTCTGCAGGATTAATAGTTGGCAAATTTATAGATAGTTTGTCGATTTTGCTTCGTTTGTCTCTTCCCTTCTTCGTAACAACTTGCAGCTTCGTTTCGCCTAATCGTCAGCGGTGGTTCGTGGTTTAAGTCGCCGGGGAAGGGCAACGGGGTTTGGTCGGGGTCTCCAGCACCAGGGACGAAAGAAAAAAGA
The DNA here is from genome assembly GCA_002081605.1 of Tropilaelaps mercedesae. Classification (NCBI taxonomy): domain Eukaryota; kingdom Metazoa; phylum Arthropoda; class Arachnida; order Mesostigmata; family Laelapidae; genus Tropilaelaps; species Tropilaelaps mercedesae. Next base: position 33,322 of record MNPL01024238.1, read on the forward strand.
TTTCCTTATAACACAGCCACTCTCCCATCACGCAGTGAAGGTCTAGGACCCATCGGGCGGGTACGAGGTCCGACCTCGCCACAATGCAAGATTCTGGTTTGAGAAGAAAAAGCTAATTCAGCATGATCGCAGCAGGCGCACGATATTAGCACTATAATATTGTGGTATCATAATTATCCTTATTATTATTATATATATATATATATATAACCGGTGAATGTGCTGTGATCGGAGTATATTTTTGCAGTCGCTTCTTATTTTTATTTCAGTCAGCGTTAAGTTGATGAAGGATAGCGCACATTGTATTGTTAATAGTTGAAATTGGTGTGGCGGTAGTCACAGAAAGCTATGTATAGTCGGATATCGATACTGTGGAATACAAATGTGCTGTTTGAAAGGGGTATCAATACCATTGACGAATGACAAGATATGTAACGTACAGGGGACAGCAAGCACTGGCTGTTAGGTCATCGTCGTATCGCCGGATTGGATTAGCAAAGAGGGATCAGTAGATCTGTAGATGTGTATATATGACATCGGCGTATGACGGCTGCTCTTTTACCTTCGCCTACCAAACTTAAATCTTGCTAATGAACACTTCATTCACGAGCGGATATGAGGAAGACAATGCCACACAGAAATCTCATAGGACATGATGTGGCGGTTACATTATCAAGTAGTGGTAAATCTTAGGATTGGATATTTTCCATCTCGTTTATCTTTCGATTCACCGTATTAGAAATCGGGGCAGAAAGCAGGTATATACAGAATATAGCTGAGGCTATGAGCGAGAAATTTGTTTTTCACATGTACGACATGTCGATGCACGAGTGTCCCAAATTATTTACTCCATCTGGTTCCTACCGCGCAGCTAAACTGCTCTATTTTAACGGTAGGATGATTCTAAAAAGTAATTTTCTTTCTAGATAATGTTTATTTATCGTTCCTTTAACAAAAATTGTGCTGACTTACAGCCCTGCTTCTAGAACGTATGTAAAAAAGCCTCACATTGGGTGAAAGTGGGCCACTACAGGGAAAAACGAAAAAGTTTTTTCAGCTGTGTTTCTTGCGTCTAGCTTTTTGTTATAGAATTGTCTGCAACTTTTCAATAGATTTATACGATAAAATCGCTACGCGGATCACATCCTAATACAGCCGATTGTTATATGGTCAGATTGTACCTTCGAAACCTATGTCGTAGCATGGCTAAACGGGAAATCCATCCCCAGCAAGCAACATAAAATAATGTCCCGTGATAGCTGGGATGCTCGTCTCGTTTCACAACGAAGCCCCGTCTTGTCAGTCCAAAAGGTCGCGATCTTAGTATCTCAATCGGATGGATGAGAAGAGATAGATTTGGTGTACTTGGTTGTGGCACACTTGGATAATCTGGAGAGTTTGCTCGCATTGATCGCTAAATATCTTCAAGTTCTGCGACAGACCACACGATCCAGGCTCCTACTGAACTTCAGCTCTCTTCCATTATGACAAGGTCCCAAAATCAGTTTTGATATTTATGCCCTCGGGACCTGGAGCAACGGAATCTTATCCAGACAGAAGGGTCTTTTGTTTAAGAAAAGCGTTTCTTTGTTTAGCCATTTGATTGACGATTTACAATGACCACTGCTCCGCCACTAAGACGACAATGGAGAGGTTCTCAGCTCGTTGAGGAGGATCTGATTGAGCATGATGACCTTCGCATCGAGGTGCCAATAGAATGGACCATATACCGAAGATTTTGCTGCTCTTCCCTATACTAAAAACCCTACTTGATACTGAAAAGAATAGCACATTTTGAGGAGACGAATTTCAGAGACTGACTTATCTGCTTGACATCGTCGGGCATATTCTTCATCGTCTGTTAAATTCCCTACGCTCATACAGCGCAATGCCGTTCTGCCTAGGCGGAAGTTTTTCGACAAATTTCATTCGAGATGTTTGCATCGCTTGTTTGGTGTAGTTCGGGACGTTAGCCAAAACGTCCCTGTGCTTGACCGTCTATTTGGCTCTCTGACATTAGATGGCCAGCCAGCCAAACATCAAATATCCAAAATCAGTTTTTCTCCGTTTCGGGTTCTGGCGTCGCGTTCGCCGGCGCTCTTCTTTCCACCGGTCTGCACCCGCGCGGTGCTGAATCCGCCAAGAACGAGTCAAGGTTACGAGTGAAGGTAAGTAATAGACCAACAAACGGCTGCGCTGAAGGAGAGCTGAAGAAGGATAGATGAGGTAGAGATATGGGGGTCTGCTGAGGGGAGGGGGTTCAGGAGACAATTTTAATTTGGTAGCTACAGAGGCTTAGAATTTGTGTCGTGGACGTGGCCAGTCCTATCTACTTCCTCGACTAGCCTAGCAACGCGTGGCTGGATCAAGCTTCGCTATTGATTCTTGCGAGAGTTCTGTTTAAGGTTCTGCCGTCCTGTTGATATGCGGTTTCATCTGGTTAGAGGAGTATTGTTCGTCTCTTCCCTTCACGACGACAGCCCTAGCTACAGAGCTGTCGGACGCATTGCTGGTGTTGGTGCCAGCTCCGGTTGCCGGTGGCAAGCCGGGGCGAGCAGGAGCGTCGAAGACTTTGACTTGGGCTACGGTACATAGGGCAGTGGCGATGCTGGTGGTAGTGGCGAGGTGAATATTAGAAGAACGATAGACGGCTGCAGACGCAGCGACCATCGGCTGCGAGCACCAAGGTCCCCCGTGTGATCTCCTCTCCGTGGCAGAGCGCTTAGCTGGGCGGCAAACCGCGCCACTGCGCGAACTTCGCAACCCCAGAAGCTCGGAAGCGTATCGACGGAACGGGGGCTACATGTAGCTCGCGCCTCGATAGGGTACCTCTGTCTTCCTCTAGAAAAACTTCCTTCAAAAATAGTACGACAAAACGACTAACACGGGCGACTTCGTTACTATGTGTGCATGCAGTACCACCATAGATACGAAGGCTAGTTAGGTCCCAGCAAGTCTGTTGTCTCCTACTTGTGTGTGTGTGTGTGTGTGTGTGTGTGTGTGTTTGCGTGCGTAGTGTTTGTGCCCAAGTCATCTATGTGAACTTAGTGCAACGTGTGTTAACTAGTATTCGTCATCAACCGTCGCACAGTTGTTGGCGCCACCGGGAGAGCAGACATTGCATATAGAAGGAATTGCCCTCACTTCAAGACCAGTCTTAGGTAGGCGACGGTTGTGGCATACGAGAGTCGAACGCAGACTGAGCAGCAGCGCATGTAGAAGTAATCAACACCGTACACAGGTTTCTTCGTCTGTGGAGCTCTGTCTCAAGGTGCTAGTTTTTCTTTATATTGCCTCTGTCGATTACATACCATTGACATTCCTGTCACCGTGTCTGTGTTGTGCTCTCTAACTGACGGCTAGCATCAACAACAGTTGAACTACGAGAAGCCACAGAGGGTGGCGACGTCTTGAGGTAAATGTAGGGCAGAATTCGCCGCTGTCATTGTCATATGCCTGTATAATCGGAATATGTGTTAACGGATACCTACAAATTTGCATCTACCACTGCTACTACCACCTTTACTAGTGCTACCACTGCTATCTACCGGTAACCCCTCAACCCAGGATGTTTGCTTCCAGGATGAGATACATAGAGGGTGACAGAAGAGGGAAATGAAAATGTGTTTGGTTGTTCCTAAGGATACAGTCTTCCCGTGAATGCAGCGGACACCTTGTCTGGATATTGCCTATATGGGAACAGTGCATGTGCTCGAGGATATGCTAGTTTCTATTGTAGACTCATTCATCGTGAACCTTTTCACGTAACCTGCTTGTTGTTTTAAAAAATTACACCAAACAGTTTACATCGGCTGAAACGGAAATTATGACCAGTAGACCGTAGGCTAATTTGAGAAAAGTAAAATCGTCTGATTATTATTGCGTTCCGTAAGTTTATAGTAAAACTAGCTAGAGATTGTTTTCAGCTAAAAAGGTACAAAACATCTTATTGCCAAAAAGTATGTACGCTGCGTACGCCGTATGTAATGGGAGCAAAAGGCAGTTTGTCAGAAACATTTGAATCCTCAAAAAAGCACTTCCTCAAATTTTACCATATTGCAGCTTTCAAACACTTGAAACTAAATTAGTAGTATATTACTAACAAAAAATCCTGCTACGCCCTAACAAAAAAATCCTGATTATCTTTTATGCCTTATTGACTACCAATACGCAGTCCGCATTCACTTGCACGAGAATTCTGCTACAAACTCCACCTTTTTCCAGTAAAGTATATGATAAATTGTGCTAAAATAATGATCAGATTAAATAATTTTTTCTCAGCAAATTTCCATACAACATGCTTTTTCATGGTAAAAACTTTTTTGCCAGGATTTGTGGAATGAGCATAGAGTGTGTGGTTGTTTTACGTAGTCAATCTGTCCTACCTATTGACGGTGAAATTGCAGTGAAGAGCGGGCAAAGCTCTTTTGGAAAAAGCGCACCCTAACTGCTTTTTGTGTCCGTTGTGTATGCTGTTGTCACAAAATAGATCCACCCCAAATTGAATAACACAGTAACAGTGAATTTTGTGAACTGTTCGAAACGACCAGTGACATGAGACTCACCGAAGTGTTCGGTACTGGGCAGCTCATACCACTCATATCTATCGTTGTACTCAACTACACTCGTATCGGAATACATCGGAATAGCTCTTTATTTAACTAAATCTGATCTTTATTATCAGGAATGAATGCGCTATCGCTTGATCTGTCCATTCGCAGCTGTTAGATATGTTTGGCTGTCGCAATGTGTACGAGCGAGTAACGAACACTCGTCGTGCGAATTAGTCTGTGTGAACTGTTTGCTAATTGATTCTAGAAGCCTCCGTCGAAGAGAAATCGCGGCGCTGTAATACCTTGTTAGCGCCCCCCAACCCCAGCTTCGCTCATGACCAGTATTGCACTGACGTTACGCTGTACAATCTATTCGCTTATTGAAGGGCCGTTGAAGCACGTTAAGCTTAATCGTATTTCGCTGCTGATACTTTTGCTAATCGTAGCGATGCTCAGATGAATTTTATCAGAACAAACAGACATCGCCTGTAATGATGCTCAGAAACACTTTATCAGAACAAGCAAACACTGTTTCTGTCGCCATCTAGTTGTTACCAATGGCTAGCGAGCGTAAACTACGATTGTCCTGTGACAATCGTACACATGCGACCGGACACCTACGTAGGCATTGCCTGGGCGGTTGTGGTGTCCTGGGGGAAACGGCGAAAACCAATTAGCTATTCCACATTACAGACCAGTGCACCGTTTAACGGCCAGACCAGACCGAAGGCAGACGCCAAATGTGTAGTAATTCTATCGGGAACAAGCGTAAAAGAGACAAAGAAAAAAATCTGTACATGTGAGGTGGATGTAGCCACCAGAAGCTAGCACCAGTCTGGTAATAATCTCGTAGCTCGAGCAGCTAGCAGTAGGAACGACAACATTTCATTTACTGTTACCAGTTTTTAGAGGGCTTGAGCCGCAGTTGCAAGGCCGAATATATGCAGATCCCTACTACTCAGCTACAAACTGTACTCTGTTTGTAATGCATTTTTCAGGGATCTTATAAATCGTGATTCATCGATAAACCACGCATTCTAACGAGTATCTCATTTTCGGTTCTTAGAAAAAGTGTCTGAGGTCGATTTCGTTTGGTAGCGTGAACTCATAACGTAATCTCTTTTTGTGTATAGGGAGAAGTAGCTTCTAGAGACGTACTTTGAGCAACTCTAAATGTAGCTCGCTTGGAAGCTTATAACATATTCTTTTGGTACACTACCTAGACAGGAAATACAGTCTACGGTATTACTGCTGCGTTTATTTTTTGGTATTGGCTGTAGCCGGTAACGTCTGCGTACGCCTATTCCGGCTACCAGCTTTGCACGTTTGCTGTTGGTAATCGCTTGATGCAAACATCGCTCGCTGTTTCTGCCGATGCGGACCGGGTCAGGATTCCCCCTTTAATCCCTGTAGCAACCCAACGCTGGCATGTTTTTGCTGCTTGTGGCGCTTCATATCTACGTCTTTGTCGTCATAGATGCCGCCACCGCGGCTTCGTCATAGTCATCAACGGTTTTGATACTATACTACGGCCGTTGTGGCTGGTCTTGCGGGGTTTTGCCGGTTGCTTCTGTGTACTGTGTTGGTCTAGACGACAATACATCGTTAACTCTGCCCGCCCTCCACGGTGCGTTCGTCCACCGTCTGTCGGAATTCGTGTCTGCGTCGAGCTCCCGGGCTAAGCCAGAGCTCTACGCCGTGACGTACGCTATAGCATTTGTAGTGGCCGGTATGTTTACCAATGCAGTGCTCACAGCGCACATCAGCAGACTGACAGTTGGCCGATGACTCGTCGCCGACATTGTACCACACGGGGGTTGGCAGTCTGCTGTACGTGTTAGTTATATGGCAGTTGCTGTGCGGCTGCATGCTGTACTGCTGTTGATGCTGTTTAGAAGAACACATACAGACTCACCAACACACCGCAAGCCCAAATACGTGCAGTCACCGGCCAACCTTGGGCTACATCGCCCGCTCCAGCGCCGACGGAGTCGAAGCGACTGCAAATGCCACACCAGGGGCCCTTGAATCCGACCGCAACACGGCTGATTGGACCCCGATGCTCGCGTGCGGCAGCGTAAGAAGCAAGCTCGCGAAACTGTCCCGCATATTCAATACAGACGGGAGCATCGAAGCGATGCCTTTTATGATAGAATCGGTTGTAGCGTCGCCGTACACGCGGTAAATGTGGTCGAAGGCGACTGTCGGAAGGAAGGGGTGAAAGAATCGCTACCTCCAACCTCTCTAAACTGATTTCGACTCGGCGTAAAAAAGAAAACGGTTTGGCTTAAGAAATATTTGTTTTTAAATTTACAAACAGGGCCGAGCTACATGGAATAAGCTCTATCGGTTTTATAGGCTGTAGCAAGTGGGAATTGATTTGTGGGAACAGTTAATAGTACCCTGTATTCTTGCTTTCGATGCATACTGAAACTGGAATGATAACCGGAACTGAAACTTCTAGATCCGATGGCGACCATGGTCATAAATTGAGATTCAATAAAGTTTCAATCTTGTTGAAATCAGCGGTTAGTTTAGTGTAGCGAAAATAAAGTCGTTCATCGATCTTGTCTTCGCTCCTCCTTAATTTTTATGCCGCCTAAGGGTCACCGAAAATCACTGAAATTATATACATGGCCGCTTCATTAAGCGAAGCATGTTTGCTCAACTGCAGGTCTTTTATAGAGCATTTTTTGCTGAAGTCCAGCAGGTTAAAAGTGAGAGCAGTACATGCATACTATTTATCATTCTCTTTTGAAGCAACTCTTGCAGGAGTCGTTATTTGTAGGATTATCAGTGTCTTCGCGATCTGATTGCATGCTGGACTAAATATTTTACATTGTATGCATGGAATTGGCCCGAATATTCTTAATTTCGAGCTCCTTGGCAGTGTCCATCATACAAGGCCATCATGTGAATGAGGGCGACCGCGTAAGTCGTTCTTCAGGTCGCACATAAAGATGACCAACACTACCTGACCCTGAAGGAACGGTAACTGATCAGCTCCTACCTTGTCGAGCTATACAGACCAGAGTAATATTAAAAAAATAAGCAAAGAAGGTCAGATATTAATGAAGGTATCCACGTTACATTGAATTTAGGGGAAGTGCGACTAAAGTCTTAAGTTTTTTGGATAGTGTCCATTGCATATGAGATAATCAGGCAGCTATCGATTTTTGTGTCTATTGTTTGTTCCTACTAATTATATGAATTTCCATAACAAATGGCGTTAAACGAGATGCTTTGAGAAATCACACCGTGTTTAAATTGCCACATGTCTAAATCCTACAACTGATTACACCAGAAATTGAAGAAGGTGTAGTTTTCGCGAACGTCTTAGATAAGAAATGGCGATCATCAAACTGTGAATACGCAACGAGACGGGAGTGGACGCCTCGTGTGTGAAATTTTTGTTTAGACCTAATGATGATATTTATAGGGTGCAATGTGAATTTTATTGCAATGTTAATTTTATGATCTGATTAAAATAGTGACTCGTCGCATTCAGCCCGGTAGTTGTTCACCTCCTGGTTTTCATTTTTTTTTATATCATTCATTACTATGTGTCATTATTTCTTTCGGTTTCCGAATGCATCGATTCAACAGTCCTTCGTTGCATCACTCTGCTCAACTTATAACAGCTTCATCAATGTGTAACAAGTCTAATAGAGTGTGTCTGCTCTCTTAGATCGAAATGTACATATTTAAGAGTCGATGTAATGGGTTGCAGAATTATTTTCAAGTATTCTATGTAAAATGCCAATAACGGACAAACTTTAACCATTTCTTTTTTCTTCCGAGTACAGACTTTTACGTTGTTTTAGGTGTGTAACAGCAATGACAATTTTATAATCAGATAATACGCACATAGGTCTTTCTATTCTATAGGGGAACCGCGACGGAGCACAAGTTTTGTTTAACTGAACTTCGCTCGTGAGCCTTTATTAACTTAGTCAAATGCTTAAGAGGGGTTCATAGATAGGTTTAAAGCAAACAACCTGGCCGCGATCGAAAGTTTCAAGCATACTTAAATAAGGTAAAGGCCTGTCAACTGACCAAACAAGAAATGTCATTCAAATTCGTTGGTCTGTTATTGTAAAAAAGACACACAGGCCGAAAACTGCCCTCACATTGTTGTACGTTCTGTAGCTAATCTGCAACGCTTAAATTGTCAAGTAAACGAAAGAAAATAAAAATCCCGAATATAACTGAGATAATTGCGCCTCGATTAGCGAGTAAATAGCTAGCTATACGCCATGTGAATGGAGATTTACCCAGAGTTCTGCGTCAGGTTAGATGTTTCAACACAACTGGACACAAACTCAACTATACCAGATTTTTGTCTTCGATGACAAAAACCTTTTGCAAAGCTCGTTGAAATTGGAAGAAAATTTGCTAATCAATCGTAGTCTTTATATACTCGTCCAGCCTTTAAAATTATTTAAGCGAATGAATCCGCGCTACATGCTGGTTGATTGTTATTAAGAAAAGTAAAATGGATCGATCAAACAATGTTGATCGCTTGAGCTCCATGGACCGCGTCCAATCTTCTATAGCGATGCCACTACCAGTCTTCTACAAGAAGAACAACGTAGGTTTCCACTATTGGAATCGATGGTCGACAATGGCTGTAACAACAACCGGCGAACGAATGGACAGTTTTTCATGCATTCTGCTCAACGAATTTGATAATCGCCGACAATCAGGTTGATTTTGTTGTACGGTCGTGGTTATGTTCTTAACGTAACTTTGGAGGTAATTGACCCATGATGAGTATCATGAATGAGACTTTATGAGCGACGTCTAAAATGGCGCTGACGGACATTGTATACGAATAAACGTGGCATTAAAGATGTTTTTCTCTTTCCTTACGAATATTTTGGTAACACGGTAAGTTTAAGAACAACTGCACCAGTCTTACCGACTTCATAATCGACGTCATTGATAGCGTACCGTGTTGATGGTGGTGGCTGACTCAAAGAGCGGAAACTGATGTGACTGTTCGACACTGCACATTTAAATTAGCACGAGTTGTTTCTTTGGCGCGTGATATTGATCCTGAGCCTTCAATTGTATTCCAGCCGCAGCTCTTTCTTCGTCGAGCAAAGAACACTATACATACCAATACATGGTCAATATACCTGTTCAGTTTCCTAACCTGGTGGTAACAGATTTGCAAATACCTCAAGCAGCAAGTTTCATCATATTTGTTGTGTCCTAATGTACGTTCACAGTGCCGCCGATATTGTCGAAGGTGTTAAACGCAGTGCTTACAAAGAATTAAATGAATCGGTGAAGCAAACTAGCGTCACGGAACAATAAGTCTCCATTAATATAACTTCCTATATTATAACCAGGCGAGCTTCTACCAACTCGTGCTTTCCATGATCTACATAAACGCATCGAACTATAAAATAGCAATTAAAACAATACAATAATGCAAGGATAACATTTGTTCATTTTAAGGTTCCGGTGAATACTGGCAAAATAATCTCGTCCGTCTGAGCCACCGGTCGAAAGACGAGCTCTAGTGGGTGCGTTCTTGCAATAACGATATGTTGGTCCCCTTATGTTTCTAGGCGCTAGAATATCTCCATTTGTCGTATACGCGCCAGGATCTTCACTGTGTTCGGAAGCAAAAATGGTAAACTCTAATGAAACACTTATTGAATGAGATCTATTCATTGTGATATTTTCCGTCGTGTCATGAGTCACTCGGTAGGTTAGAAAGTGGCGTTAAACTACCACAAGCCCGATATTGCTTCACAGAGCCTTGACCTTCATTAATGCTATTGCTAACTTGTCGAACGATGATGTAGAGCCCTCCACAATTTCCACAGTGATCACACATGGTAGCGAGCTGATGGAGCAACGAGTTCGATTTATATCAATTGATGATTCATTGGTACTTAGACTAAGCTGCGGTTGAAAATCGAACCTAAGATTTTTTGTGTAGCATTCGTTATCTAGTTTGACACAGGAACACAATCGAGAGTATGTAAAAACTAGCGGCTATGAATTCCTTCAAAATTTGTATTCGCTTTACAAGCAGATTACTCTAATGCCTGGTTAAAGGACTACAGGGCGCGCTGCAAATCCTCAAGGTTTAGCTAATCTATGCAAATATGCGGACAGACTGGTATAGATCGAAATCTTGTTTAAACGAACGTACATATTGTACCCTTCACCATTTTTAAAAAATTTTCAAGTCTTGTCTAGATAACAAACGGTAAAAGCGATAGATGATATCTCAATCAGGACAACCGGTATGTGTGGTAAGAGTTGCTCGTAGTAGAAATAAGGATAAAAGTCTTTAAAAAATCAGCGTTGGCTTGAAAATATTCCAAGCACTTCGCACATTTTTAAATTGTCTTTTTTGTTACTTACCTTACTCTGTAATACTCAAATAAAAGGGGTTCGTTACGCCCAATACATTTTAACTGGTATTAGGGTGAATGAACAGGAGTATGCGTAAAGCATGAATAGTACTATACAATATTTTCAGAAGCAGTTCTTTTATCAAGTTTCTTTGCTAAAAAAAATTGGTGTCTGGTGAATCTAAAGCAGAAGAGGTCTACACAAAACATTGCATATTCTATCCAAAACGCTAATTTGAAGATCTCTATGACGGTTCTGATCTTTCATAAATATAGACTTTGAACTGTTTGTTTTTTTTGTTAAAATATTTGATTATTCGAATCAAACGGGAGGTTAACAATACAAACAATAGAGAAAGTTTCTTATTTTCGGTTTTAAAGAGTGTCTAAAAAAATAAACTTGTGCTAGCGTTGTGTCCGGCTGATTTTACCATTTCATTGATGTAAACCAATAGCTCATTGTAGTCGGTATTTGTTTAAAGAAAACTAGTGAAATTAACATGGCGAATTACTCATAAATGAAAAGCCTTCATAAGTTGTAAATGCAAGACTCTCCGGGTCGCTATCCGATACGGATGAAACCCAACAAAATTCTGCAAACCTGATCGCCACTTTATACGTACATTGAGAAACAGCCTACACGCAGACGTTGCTATCGGCCTTTACAACATTAGAAGACACTGTCGTAGAGTACTGCATACTTTCCAACCGCCTTCTTAAAGTGGGTCTCTGCGAATCGAATCTGAATTCTTTCGAAGGTGAATAAGAAAACTGCTCCGCAAGGCTCAATCTTCTATTTATAATTACGTCATGACCTTACCTTGCAGAAGTTGACCATGTAGCAATGTTGGGAATGCATCACTAGCAGTTATCAATGCAATAATAACAATAATAATAATAGCTCATTTGTGAACCTTGAAACCGCCTATAATTTTTACGGGCACAATTCCGCTGCAGATCATTACGCGATACCACTGGCAACAACAACAATATACCAATAAAATTAGTTCATTCAGACACGTGCTTATTATGCACATGTAAATCAAGAGCTAGTAAGCGCGTAACTGTGGCTCTTCCTATGTATAGCAACTGTCTAATCAGTGTTCATAAAGAACATCTAATAATAGATCATAGTGGAGTCGCCTCTTCTCCGAATCTTCATGCAAATGTCAATCGCATGCGGTGCACTGTCCATGGGCTGAGCAGAACCACCAGCATATTGACTATATAATTTTTCTCGATGCTTCCCTCTAGCGGCTCCGTCAGCTCCGTCGATTTAATATCACTGGAAATCGAAAGAGAGGATTTCGATGCCGCTATCAAACATATCGTTATATGCAACCCTGAAACCCGAGCCGTCCCGTAGTTTAGCGAGTAGAGACATCTGATCGACGGATCGGTTTGTTGCTAAGATGACCGCCCCTGTTGCCAACTCTTCTGCTGGTGTTGACTGGGGCTCGCGCCAATACATAAGAAACACCGTGTAACGATATCAACGCTCATAGTGCCATGTAAGAGCCTATACCCGAGTGACAGCGCGTTACAGGCTGATCAGAATTGACTCCCGTTAGAACATTGCACGTCGCTTACGGCTCAACGGTTGAGCTAGCAGCCCGCGAATTGCAGCAGTCTCGAATGCAATGGCCGACGAGCAAAATGACTAGTTCAACCCGTCGTTTCAGCCATTTTTATTATTATTGAGCGTGATTATAATTTTCGTTCGCTTGAGCCTTCCTCACACTAACTCTCCCTTAAGTTCCCCCAGCACATGGTAAACACGCTGTAATTCGCTGCCTACCAATTGGAGACCGATTTACTGAACGAACGGCTCAAGCGCAGTTTCGATATCATTTCGGAGAAGGATTTGCTGGTGGTCTTCAGTGCGATATTCGATTTTGCTTTATCTTGCTGTTGCTGTTTGTCTACCCATGTAGGCGATCCGGGTTGACTGGTTTTACTGGCTGAAGTTTTAGCTGGTTGCGTACATCCATCGGAAACACTCACCGGATCAAATTCATGTCTTACGCCGCGTATGTGACTCAATGAATCGTTGCCGACTGACCACAGGTCACCTATTTGACCTTAGTTACTGTCGTACAACAGATGCTCACCCACCCTCATACACCAATAAACGTGCGCAGTCCCCAGGGCCAAGTCGCCGATAGTTTGTGCCATTGATTTGATAGAGGTTCTGTGAGGTTCAGCTTATGAGCGGCTTCATCTTGACGATAAAATGTGGGGGTCCAGATGGGAAAATTTTTGATGATCCCAAGGAAACGAAGTCGGTTTTATTGACAGACGTGGTCCGCAGAGCAGCAGCACTGAGAGCTCATCGATCGTATTGATTGCTATGATAGACGAAACCTTTCAAACGGAGCTAAATCTGATCAGACAAATAAACGAGTTGTACCTACATAATGTAACGTTGGTTCTACTTCAATTGCAATTGACTAGTAACTCATCAGCTATGTATTCAGGGAAACTAAGATAGTCTACTTAAAAACGTGGAAAGCGATGTTCTGGACCCTCAACACCCAGGTCTATTACTTGAATAAACGGGAATTCTGTGACGGCTTTAATCTAATAATAAAAACACTATTGTTGTCTCGATTGAGCTGTCACGCAACCGATTAATATTATAATGAACGCTGGGTTACACTCAGATTCAACTGCTTTTCGCCGAGTCCATCAGATCAGCATTGAACATGTACTACAAGAGTTTCTTCCAAGCGCTTCCAAATGAAGTTTAGCAGACGATCAGACTCAGATTACGTCACGACTGGTTTTTAGAAACACCGCTCTATTAGCGTACTTGACGGCGCGGCCTATGAACTCAAACCACGTAAGGAACACTTTTTTTCTCCTTTTACATTATTAGAAAACTAGTGGTCTTTAGCGAACGGACCAATGGTACGTAGCAGAAATTAGTCGTTTGGTAAGATGACTAGGTCCAGAAGCGTCGCTGCAGCGATTAGTGGTACAACGCATCGGTCCAGAGTTTTTTAATGCAAGCAAATTCCTTGGGCCACAGTATGCCGTGTAGAGTGAGACAGGTGGACGTTGTATTATTAACATAATTAACAGTCCATCAAAAGATTTGTTTATCATGGTAGTATGGTAGTATCACCAATTTTTTAAACGATTATATCGACGAACGTAATTTATTTATATTTTTTACCTGTCATAGATAAATACTAATGATGCTTCTCCTTAACAGATTCACTGACGACTATGTTTACACTAGGCACTTCAGGGACGAATTTTTTCAATGAGCAGTGGACAAAAATATGTGACTGAAAAACAAACGCTGCAAAGCAAATAGAACTGTTAAGTAAACAGTGCTTAATATGAGTATTATTCTCCTGGTAGTGATATTCGTGACGAATGCTGTGTTTGTTAGGCCTATTAGATGCTTTGACCAATGCTACGCTAAGATGCTCAACTGTGGACGATAATAAAACCGGTCTGGTGTTACGACCGCGCTTGCAGCGGCTGGGGAATAGCGGTTTTTGGGCTACCGAGCACACGAGCAAAGAACCTTTGGTTTTTGATACTTAGAGTTGATGATTTTTTAAATGGAGTTAGCAAGAACATTTAGTTATTGTATTTAATCCTTAATAGGTGCTTACGGATGACGCTTTGAGCTGGCCTTTGTTGCCTAGAGGCGCTTTCGAGTTCTTCAAATTCAATGTCACTCATTATATAATATCCCAAATTGTTGACTTCACAAATAAAAAATGCATCAAACATAGTAGATTCTATCTAAATATTAACTTGTGTGCTAAAGCATATAATATTTTTCCTTTGTAAATAAACAAATCACCCTTGTTTGGGTAAATGCCGCCATCTCACTTCCCTTGGACTCACTCGAACGCGTCCCATTACTTTTGGGTTGGACATTGTTCGAATAAAAACCAGAGAAGAAGCAGAGCTTAGTGTGGATATTATTAGCCACGAATTTTATAATGTGGTTCTTTAAATACAGACTGATATCTACCGATAATATCCAACGAGATTTATTATTTTGATTTACTGTGTGTTTACGTTGAAGACTTATATAAGGCAACTTTATCTTAAACACCGCTGTGCTTATGATAATATTTGTTGTTTTAACTGAGAAGACGCTGTAGCATGAGTGGACTACGATATGTTGTTTTAAAATGTTATTGAAGTGAAATTGACGTTTTCTTGTTGAAAATTCTGACCCCAACTGAAAGGGTTGAAAAGCAGTTTAGCGTGGGAAGTTTTCTTCCTTGGTTGTTACATTTCCCTCTGGAATTGTCGCTTCGCTTGGCTGGCTCAAGGCCTGGTCGTTCAAGGCCGCGTTTGGCTAACGTGCCTCTCGTAACATTTCATACCTTGACGTCACTAAAGAGAATTGAGCCCAATGAAGATGATCTAAAAAAGCACTTTAGCTGCTCCAAGTGTAATGCGCACGTCGATACCCGTTACCAACATCTGTCCATAAACCTCATCCAAACCACCACCACGTCTTGATGTAATATTAATAGAATAGTTAGTTATGAATATCGATAGGCTGCAGAATTTATTGCAAAGTCAGTCGTCGTTGTAGTTTTTATAAGACCGGATGCCAGCTCAGTATTTTTCTGCTTGCTCGATTATTATGTGCATGCGGTTCACAAAAGTTGGTAAGATAATACCCACTATACTTGTTAGCCTCAAGGATTAAGTGTAAGGCCTGTCTGAAGTTCTAAATGCTTTGCTATTCTTTTTTATACAGACGACATCTTTTTCTTTTAGAAGGTATG
>MNPL01024261.1:4350-14728 GCA_002081605.1 Tropilaelaps mercedesae
CGGAAACTGTCGGAAACTCGGCGACGAACGTGTGTAAGTAACTCTGCAGTGTTGTTTGCGTCGGCACCGTTCGTTGGTTGTTGTTCTCGCGCTGTTTTCCGGTAGAAAGAAGAGAGACCTTGAATGCGCGATGTCGACTTAAATATTAAACTATAGATCACAGCATACCGATCGATCGTTCGCGTACGATATCGCCTTCGTTGTACATCTACCTGCGCGAATCGGTTCGTCTACATAATGCCGTCATAATGGCCTGACAAAAAGCTAGATAAATAGCGTTCTGGCATCGATAGCACTGGCCAGACGCCAACAAGACGCCGATCAATAACGCGTCGTCGGTAATTTGTCATGGGCGCATGTGGGAATATGCGCCCACCGCGACGGAAGACGTTGGTCGACCAGCCAGGCCGTAGCCGAAACTCTTCTAGGCAAAAGCTGCAACAACAGAAAATCATCTAACCCGAATTTTGGCACTGGGACGAGAAACGAGGAGGAAGTTGGCCTATCAACGCGAGCCGATCCGCGTCGCTCGTTCGCTCGCCTGTCGAAAGGATGCGGCCGAACCGACGCGGAGGTCCTGTGGCGAAGGCGGACTCCTCGCACGAGATACAGTGTGACCTTGCAAGGCCAAACGTTTAATGGCGCCGAGATTTTGTACGCGCAGAGATGGACGAAGGCTCGCGGACAATGAGACGATGGTGGCGTTGATGCAACTTCGGGTGTCCGAAGTATCGCACTTGCGCCTTCGCAAAATCCTCGTCAACCAAATCTACGTTCTTCAGACGTTACCGATTCTACTATTCATGGCGTAGGCGAACGCGTGGTACCTCGTTAACTACTAGGACTAATAAGTTTGCCTGTTTACGCAATGCCAGCCAATAAAAAACTTGACAACGAAACTTCCCAGTGAAAGGGTTCCTTTTTTGAGTATACCGCCTCTTTCTCTCTCTCTCCATTTTTTAATGATTGAAGGTCGAATTATCGATAGTTGCGCTAACGCGAGGGGGCCGGACGATTGCGGCACGCGTCGCCTTGGGGAGACGCGTACTTCAGCACGAGCTCAACAGAGTCTGATGTCAACAGCGCTCTCCGGTCGAACTTCACGGGAGGTGGTGAGGAGCCCATGGCCTCCAACATGTCCGCAATCGAACGAACAGCGCACAGCTACTTGTCGTCGTGAGCAGCTGCTTCAAATATATCAAATATATATATATATATATATACGCTCTAGCTTTCGCTGGCTATTTTCGGCTTAATTAGTAGTAACAAAAATTAAGTGGGAAGCGCGCACTGAGCTAGACCGTCGTCGTCCGCCGCTTCGTGAGTCTCTCAGAGTTCTGCATTGAGGCCCGGGCAGAACTTCGTGCCGACTCCACGGGTCGGCATAAGAACTAGCAGTAAGTTAACGCTCGAAGCGAACTTCGGCGAAGCGAAGCGGCTACCAAGAACAAGCAAACGGTGTAGATGGCAGAAGAGGCTTCCCTGCTATATCCAGTTGACCTGGCCGGTACAAATCTCTAGACACGGTTCTCGTATTCACCCGCTACTCGTCATAGCTACGGGCATTTTTCTAAACTCTGCTGCGTTGTCAATAGCCGTTGGTCGAGTAATATCGCCATTTCGACAATGGAAGACTAGTTTGATCACTAGCGCTACGTGTAATAGTAGCAATAGGATCATTTTCGAGGGTCACGTAGCTCGGAACGAAGCAAACCCCATTCTCCGGGACGGTCTTCGTCGATGTTCGCCTCGGTGTGCCAATGCACGACTTGGCATAATGTCGAAAACGACGGTCGACTTGCGAACTTCAGTGACGACGTAAAAGTTTCAACTGAATTGAATAGCATTTTGTAGACAAGTTATGTCTTAGCTTGCTACGAGCTATTCCCTTGTGCTTAAACGGGGGAAATCTCCACGGGAAGACTCCCAACCGCTACTTCCGTGACCGCGCCGTAGACAAAAGCCAGCTCACAGTCACCTGTACACACAGGCACTTGCCAAACTTGGAGAAATCGCCGTTACCCTGTCGATTTACGTCTCTAAACGCTGATCTGATAGGATTGCGACGTCTTCTCGCAAACGCCACTACCACGACGGCCATGTACAAAGGTTGAATGGTTGCGTTCGGCCGTACGCCTCGTACCGTGTACTTAGTTGTGAATTGTTCACACGGGATACTGCAGCAACGGATGAACAGTTGATCTAACGAGACGGCCATCACTGCACGTATATATATATATATATATATATAGATATAGATATCTATATAAAGGTGCGATTTAAAGTCTAAGAGAGAATTCTCCGACATTGGCCCATATAGCAGGACAATACAGCTCGATAAATGGTTCGCCTGGAACAAGTCGAGCCGGTACAAGTGGGTTCAAGGCCGAGGGGGACGCAATCCGATCAGCTGAGTGTTATCTGGTTGACCTTAGCGCGCTGACAATGGCCGTTTAGGTCATGGCCTAGATTTGTCGAGTGTGCAGCGTCCCCCTGCGAGGCCCTGGACGGTGCCCGGCCGACGTCCTCTGCGAACGCAGACAACGGCGGCTGAGCACCACCACCATCGGTAAGCGATTGGACATGTTCCCGGCGGCGTTTAGGCTGCGGAACTGCCAAAAACGTGGCTACAATGATTATTTTGCCCGACGTACTGCGACTTGCTTGAGACACCGTCTCGAAGTTACACCAAGTGAAGAATAACTTACGAGATCGCAGCAGCGAATAGAGTGGCGTCAAGCAGCGTCTCCAGTTGACGTTACGTTGTGTATCTCGCACGCTTAATGGCCAAACCGCTTCTTCAAGCGGTTTTTTGAGAAAAGTCAAAGAATGAACTAATCGAGATCCTAATTTGGCACACGTGTGTTAAACATCGGTCAAAACTAAATCATTTTTAGGAGACCTTCACTGCACGATTGTCCGTGTACTGGCGAAAATCGATGTGTTATGTATTCAGCATGTACGGATATGATATTTGAGCAATTAAATAAAGCATTTCCGCCTATTGGGAGCTATTTTATTACTTTTGTGTCTATCGTACGCTCGTTAGAGACGGGAAAAATCGCACGAAAGCCAGGAACTGGCTTAACTTGTCTGGCCAGAGGTAAACCCCTGTCGGCTGCAAGGCTCAGTGCTTTGCTAATGAACTTTTACGCCGTGCGCGGCGTGTCCTTAGCGTCGTAAGGCTCAGACGAAAACCCTCCCGACGTCACGTTTAGGCCAAAGATCGTGTCCCTAAATCTAAACTAGTTTGCTCCATGTGCTAGTTCTCGACGAACGAAGACCCATTCATATCGGCCATTGCGTCCAGGCAGAGCGTTTTGGCCTCTGCGCTAACGAATGCGCGCTTAAACGATATTCGTCAGGCCATTTTTGTCAGCAGGGCAGTGTGATGACGCCCCAGACATAAACTGCCTTCTACGCGCATATCTCTTCCTCTCTGGTTGGGTATCTAACCGTAGCTGGTTTCTATGCCGGGAGAAAAAACCCTTCATGGACAAGCAGAGCTGCCCACACGACCAGCTCGATTGTAGGTGCCGTTTACCGGACGCGAGTTCCGCCCTCATCAGCGTTCCTCGGACCGACGCTCGCGCCCACGCTACCTGCCGGCCTCCTGGCCGATTCGAGAGCTGATGGCAGGCACGTTCCTAAATTTCGAGTGTTTACGTTGTCCAGTCTGCGGCGACAGCTCCAGGAACCCGATCATTTCGTTGGCACATTGGCCACAGACTCGCATGACCACAACAGAAAAACGAGTAGAACGAACCCAGCCAGCCGTGCCGTCCTGCCACGCTCCCCAGACGAAGCAGGAAAAACGGATCCGAGTGGACGTCGTTTGCCAAGGCGCGTAGTGTTTTACTATCACACACACACACACACACACACACACACACACACACATACACAGACATATATGTACGAGCTCACGTGCAAGCAAAATCTAATTATATAGTAAGTGTAGACCTTCTCCGATCCTTTATAGGTTATCCTAGATACTTATTTGAAAGATGTGTTGAGTAGCAATTTATTCAAGGCTGCTATAACAGCTGATTCACATTATTGATGATGATTAATTATTCAACGCGATATAGAACTACTTAGGAGGAGGTCGCAGCTTCTTCAAGTCCTCGTGACGATTGGATAATGATTTAACGTAGCGGCCGGTACATCAAGTGAAGCTGTCTTCGAAATAAAGAACATTTTTTCCTTTAGGAGATGCGACAAAATCGTCCCTTCCCCATTGCAAACATCGGACGCATTAGCCAGAGCAATCCTTAAAGCTGGGTGGTTTTTTTTTGCGGCGCACATTTTACAATCTCAACTAGATTTTTTCTACGTCGATAACTTGCGCGACAGGGGCTGCTTCCGTACGTCTACGAATTCTCGCCGAAGCGTTCCGCGCCACGTTGACACCGGTCCGCGCTCGCCGGCGCCTCTATCGTTGACGTAACGCTTTCTTCTCGCGTCTGGTTCACTGGTGGCTGAACGCCACCCGTGACGCATCGGGGCGGCGTCGGGGACAACGTCGTACGCAAAACCTGGAGTAGTAGTTGGTCATCAACCCCGTGAACAGGTAACGAACGCCTCGGCGTACGCCGGTTGTACTCCGCCTGGCTCGGGGTGGATAGTCTCGTTGATAACGCGCCGAGCGATCGTGCGATCCGCACCGTAGGAAAAGTGTGGGCGTATCTTCGCTGCGTGACTTGCCATGTTCACCTGTTCTCCGCTACCGGGCTACATAGTTATTAAACTAACGTCTTGAGCTTGGAACGGGTCTTAAAACGACACACACACACACACACACACACACGCATATACATATCATTGCTCTTTTCATTAATGTACTCTTTTATTTTCAAAGTTGCTAAAGTGTGAAGTTTTGTAGACGTGATGCCAGCTTTGGATTTGTATGTGCGCATCCGACTTAGAAACGGAGCTCAAAGTGTGTTTTCCCACCTTTTCTGAAAGTTAAGGTTCCAACCTTTAGCAATCCGGTGAGAATGCATGTCGGTAGACAGCAACCTAAAAAAAACATCAATAACAAATATAAAGGTAACTATTGTATAAAGTATCAAGAGTGGGTGGGCAAGCGTGTGGATAAAGATATAAGGGCATATGAGATGCGTCTAGATTTTCATTTAGAGAATAGGAACACGTCTTTTCGGAGTGCTACATTTTTTACTGATTTCGACGTCGAGGACAGCCGTTTTGAAAAAGTTCCCTTCCGCGGGCCGCTTTGATACTGGTGAACATGTAAATCAATGATATTGTCGCATTTGGACTGAAAATTCCTAACGTTAGCCAACGGATAGTCGTTGCCTTCGTCGCACGTAACAGTTCGGTGCAGCTTTTTGCCCCGGGGAAACTATTCGATCCTGTTCTTTCTAGGCGACGGCGCATGTCTGTCGCTATAGTGAAAAAAAGAGTTGACTCGTGATCGGCTACATGTAGACAACGTCAACAAGGGCGGCCCCTGGTGTCAAAACGGCGGCGTCCTATGGCACGCAGCCGTCGACACGATTGAACTCATGAGAGAAAGGTTTTGCGACTTCGTGGTCTCCCAGGACGGAGATGTTTATTGGTCTTCACGATCCTGCGATTTAGCACCTTTGAACCTGCACCTGTGGGTTGAGTTCAGTTTGTTGAGTTAACAAACTGACGACGAACAATCGACAATGGACAGTAACATTACAGCGTGGAATAATAAATTCGGACCTGACATTCATGACGAATCATGACGTTTTATTTCAAAGCTAAATATAGGAGGTTGAAAAACGTTCCATACACTTCTTTGTTATGCGAGTATAATTTGAAAAACCTCGTACACACATGTATTTCGGTCAATTTAAAATGCCCATGCTATTACATTAGCTTAAATAAAAGCCTATATATGAAAAAAACATGCATTTATTTTTGCATAGCAATTCAACAAAGATGTGTTTTTTAGGGAAACTTTCCACTCCACTCATTGTCAGCTTAAAAGGTGTTATCCTGAGCAAGGCCGAGCCGAATATTTCCCATACACATGCTCCTATGCCGGCTGGAAATTTGGCTTAAAATATAAATGCAACAAGCGACGAGAATCTGCTATACTGATTCAACTGACTGGATATACCATCAGCTTTCATTAAAGAAAATGGTGAAAAGATCACAGGTAATTATATTACTTACTGTTTTGAAAAAATTCGGCAGTTCCAAATCACCCTGTACGCATTGAGGCTTTGCTGATATTCGCCTCGTTTCGATATGATCAGTTTAGTGGTGTAACAAATTGACTATTGCGGGTTTATTTCTATAATTTTATTTTACAATACAAACAGCTCATTCAAGTCTTCCTTGGGAATGGCTTGTTGTCGTCGTGGAATTGAGTCAGTGCGCGTGAATTTTGATCCGGTAAACCTGGGTGTTAAATGCTAGGTAACAAAATCCTCTATAGCTTTTCCTTTATTAACTCTAGCATTGGCGTAGCACTTAGCGTTTGTGGTGCCCAATAATGCCTTTGTACTTAGTGCACTCAGGCGTATTTTGTTTATTCGACCACTCGGTTTCGTTGGCCAAACATCACGATCGGGCCAAATAATCGACTCTAGATGCATGCAATCACAAATGTAATAAACCGACATTTTACTTCTTCAGCTGATCCACCCCGGAGCTGCATGGAATCGATTGGCAGGCCTCGTGTTTCACGCTACACAGCTTTTACATATGAAACGGATCTCAGTCGCAATTCGCACACACACACACACACACACACAGACACGCACACACAAATTTAATTCCATTGATTAACGTTGGCCTTTCCCCATTTGGTGGTACAGCTTCCCTAAGCGAGCGTCCGCGTGTTGCGCCTATCGGTTAATGTCAAGCACGAAGCGACACAGCTGACAGTCACCATACGACCAAGAAAAATGTTCCCCTAATAATGCATCTAATTTCCGCAGGATGAGACGACGTCAAGGACAATCGTCTGCTTACTAAAGGTGCTTCTGCGGTGCGCCTAACCGCGCGTACGGGTTCGACGTCATCGTGCGTTTTTCGGCTTATAACAGAACACGCCGCCGTACGACGAAGAACGAGCCGAGCGCGGAACTGCAGCCGCGCTTACATAACGGGGTGAGGTTTAATCTGTTGGTAAAGGTCTACGGAAACCTCGCTGGTTCAATTGTGTCTAAATCGTTCATTCAAGTCGACAGATGGCTCGGTAGGGTCCAACTGGCACACACACACACACACACACACATATACACACAAACAGCCCAAGCCACTGTTTAGTTAGAGCGGAAATTGGTGACCGAACAAACTGATAAAGCTTTGAATGTTTCAGGGCACGCCCCTTATGTCCTACACACATAAAATATGACCGACCGCAAGCTTGAAGCGCGCGCGCGACGCTTCATAATGGTCTTCCCTTGCGGAATGTGATGTTTAATCGGATGATGGCGATTCTAGACGTTTCAGACGATATCCATGGCATTTCCTAGCTGCAACGCCACGCCGACAAAAAACATCATCGGTTATCATGACAAGCTTATCGTGTCGTTTCGTTATTTCCCTCAAACAAAAATAAGACACGTAATTAGTGTGGCCGCCTTCTTCACACACACACACACACACACACACAAATGCGTTGTAGAAATTTTTCAAGGTATTTTTAGTGGAAATTGTTACATTGTCAAGACAGTGCGGCAACTCAATGAGTCTCTCAATAGAGACAAATGCCGCACTAGGATTGTAGCTTGGAGGCAGTTTAGTTGTTGTCAATTTTTTTCATTTAGTAGGCGACGTATTTACGATTTGAACAGGTTTAAGTGAATAAACACTGTAATCGAGTGAACACACCCTTGGTCGATGCGCAATGTTGCGGCTAATATAGCTTGAACCGATGCAGAATCTGTATAAGTCCATGATGAGGTGACTGTGAGTCGCTTGCCTTATATTGAATTACCCGTAGAGGACCCGGCTTACCACCCAGCTCACGCAAAGGCTCAACGCCAGTCGAGCTAAGCCGTAATGTGTGGCCACGGCGCAAGTGAATTTCATCTCCTTTTTCACGTAATTAACTCCTAACCACGCTAACGGACCTGTCACGAGGAACCAGACTCACCGCGGAGTGTCTGCTGAGCTATGGCTGAAACATAAACGCAAGAAGTTTGGCGATAAAGGCGGCCACGGAGAAAATGGACTCGTGGATTCGTGATCGATTCGATGTCGTTAGGCTAACGAAGCGAAAAACATACTTCGTGCCAAATTTACACTGTTATTCTGCTTTTTCTGGTTACTCTGCCTTTGATTTAATCAGGCCCTCAGGAGTCATTTTTGTACTTTGTTTTATCGCGCCTAAGGAGTGGTGAGCCTTGTGCATTGTTTCACTCACTAAAAAAAAAAAGTGATCATACAGAAATTGTTCTAAAAAAAAAAAGGTAATTTTTTGCCTTTCGGAAAAAACTAGCCTCAACATATCGAACAAATCGCAGTGTGTGTAAAAAAAAAAGGTATCGATTCGTAATAGAGTTCCGTGTGTGTTGTCGAGTAGGGAGGTGGCTTCGAACTCGTCAGAACATAGTTTCATGCTTGGACAGAATTTAAAAACAATTCCAGAGTACCAAGTGAGGCTCATGACCACAGCTTTCGAGAAAGCACGTGACCGACTGCCTTGGCAGAAGTCGTTCAACGGACGTAAGAAACTGACGGATCGGTGGCTGGAGCCAAATCCTGACAGAAGTTTCTCCAGATTTCCGTCGTTCGTTCACCCGGAACGAGGCCAAAAGGGCCGCTTTTGAGTCTGCGTTCAACATCGACGGCCGATAGACGCTTGGCCGTTGTCGTCAGACGAGTTAGAGACGGCCTTTAGGAAACGGGACGATTTCAACAAAAAGACATTCGAAACAGCTGCACCCTAACGATCTGGACAAGAACCTGATAATTCAGCTGACGAATCAATTCGTACGCTTCAATTCCTTCAGTTGTCTCATCGAAGTCGCTTGCCGAACACTTCTTGGCCGTCCCTTACGAACACCCTCACGTACATTTTGGGGAATTTTTTTTCCCGACACGGCCGAACATCTGCCCTCATCGTTAATGTCACTCAGCCGCGTGTAAAGCACCGATAAGCCACTAACGTTAATCGAATTCGGTCGCCGCTATCGAAATAAGCCGGAACGCGCGGCCATCCGGACGTAACAACATCGCTGACATGTTTGTACAGGGGCAAACGCAACAGCGGCTCACACCGTGAAGGTCGCACGAAGGTTGTACACGGACGCCCACAGAAACGGTCTCAGAGACGTGACTTCCAGCCAGAACTCGGATCTTTGACTCCGATGCGGACTCGGAACGGGGTGTGCGCGAATGTGGCTCGATCTGCAGATCAGGGAACGTCGGATGGCTCACCGGTGTTCCCGTCTTTGGCGTTGTTCTTCGTTGATGCCTAACCGACCGACAATCCCGCCCAGGCTATGGCTGAACCCGAGCTAGAACCCGATACAGATGGGTCTTAGTGAATGGGGTAAGTTTGTACGCTTCGAAATTACTTCGAAATTGTTCGATGGAATTCGAGCGAACTTCGTTGTAGTGAAGGCGTCGCTTTCTTTCGGGCAGATCAGGATCGTGAATATTGGGTAATTTGGATCTACTGCTCGCCGAGTTCGTGTTGGCCGCAGACCTTTTGCCAGGTACCACCCGTTTTGGACAAACATTTTGCAATGCTTTTGCATACCCCAGTCAGAAAAAAAGCCGCCAGAACTACTCGAGAGATGCCCTACCGACCTGGCAGCATTTTAGTTCCGACAAGGAATCCTTAGGAGTCGTGTCATAAAGGAGAACAATCTCCTAAGGAAACCTCACCGATTACTTTTCCCCACAGGATTCTGTATAATGGAAGGCTATAAAGAGCAGAGCATTTTCTGCGCATTCCGGTGACGCGGTCAATTGTAAAAATTATTTTGCGCTTTATACTGCACTTGCTTTTATTTTGTGTACTAATCAATGTCAACTAAGGATTTTTTTCGTCGCATTGACCCTGCAGGCGTTTCTATCAGGTTTGTCGGCATAATCCGTTGGGCTCCATAGCGCAAGCGTAGCGACCCTCGCGAGTTCCTCTCAGAGGCAGGCGAGTTCTCGAGACTTTTGGATGGTTGGAGAGAAGGTCCGCTAAGGGAGAGGAGGAGGAGCAGGAGGAGGAGAAGGAGGAGGAGGGGGCACCTGATGCAAAGCTCCACTCTTTACAGAGTCTGCTCCAATTGTCCAAAACGTACCCGGATATGAGGGTAAACACGCTTTCGCTAGACCCACAGGGTATCGGACACACCGACATCGCAGCATCACCTGCCGACCGATGACGAAACGCCGTCAATCAATCACTCACTGGGAGGCGGGGGGG
>MNPL01024262.1:9732-22748 GCA_002081605.1 Tropilaelaps mercedesae
GCTAAAAAAATGAATAAACAGTGAGCATCGATAAGAACCTTAATTCTCTGTCGGGCTTGAA
The DNA here is from genome assembly GCA_002081605.1 of Tropilaelaps mercedesae. NCBI lineage: Eukaryota > Metazoa > Arthropoda > Arachnida > Mesostigmata > Laelapidae > Tropilaelaps > Tropilaelaps mercedesae. The sequence goes on from MNPL01024262.1 coordinate 9,794, forward strand.
TTTTTGGCGGTCAAACTTACGAGTATGGGTGTTGAATTTACGATTCTGCCATCCCCACAAATAATTTGGAGGTGTCATCAACCACGTAGACTTGGCGTGTCAATCATCAGACTGCCCAATCTGTGTTGTGTAGAGCTGGAATAGAATTGCTACCAAACCAGGTGGCAACTTGTGTGTAGGTGATGCCCAGATTGTCGAGTCAATTAAAGATCTTCGTTTCTTTCGGTAGACAGGGACTTTGCTGAGAAAACGAGTTTTACGGTGAGCTCGACAAGAGAGAAGGATAGAGAGAGGAAGAGAGAGCGATAAGCTGAGAATTACCATATTCACTTATGAGACGATGTGTCGTTGCAGAAGGCAGTAACATGCGTGTTCGCTCCTGCTAGAGCGGGTGGACCAAAACAATTTAGCCACTATCGTTCTTCATGAAATTAGCGAAAAAGCCTTCTAGTAGAGAATCGCTCTTGCTAAAAAAATACTCATATTCTCCGTCCGTTTCGTAATGCTACGTGAGGTTTGACATAGTTTGTCAACCGCGATCCATCGCCATGAGGTTAGGTTAGCGCTCCTGTCAGGGTGCCACCCCAACCCCAGAATTTCTTGCCAAAAAAAAATATTAATTTATATTCAAGACGTGTTCATATTCGCTGTTATTGTTTTATGAGGACGTAAAATACTGGTTTGTTTTCACTGTGGACTCAAATAAAACAAAATTTAGATACTTAGATTATACACAGACGAAAAGAAAACGTACACAGTATGATCTCGAGTTGGCAATCATACAAAGGCAGGCGACGTTTTCTTCTTTCCTTTCTACAAATTTTTGTGCAAATTTACAATGTAAAATATGTTTAATGTATATAGCTTAATGTATATAGCATAGTTTAATGTAAATTAATTAAAATATCTCAAATTTTTATTGACGAGATGTACCGTGGATCCAAGTGTGCCGCGGGCTGTCGAATAGGGAAAGCTTCCATGAGCTAACGTGTACTTAATCGCATTTTAGGAGCGAGATGAGGCCCGGAAACTGTTCAAGGGCAAAAAGGGCAAGGCGTTGGTTAAGGAGATTGGACTTAAATCAGCACCGGAAAAGGCCAAAACTTTCATGCCGGGCGAGCCCGCGAAGGTACAGCAGTGCACAATTTTACGAATAATATCTAAGACTAAAGGCACATTAACTAGTTTGTGTTGTTTGTTTTGTCCTTTAATATCAGCCAAACAGACCATACCAATAGGTTTTTTGTCAATTGCTCTCATTTTGAACGAGTCCATGCGTGTTAATGATGATAGATGAATAAATCACGTTCGTAAAGTACTGCATTGATTATAAACTTCTCTGTTTAAAAATGCAACGGGGCATATAAGTGTGAATTATGTATAGTAAGAGGGTTGAGTGAAACTTATGTACCATTTCAATGTCGGCCCTCTCGTATGCTGGTGATCGTTATTCTGCTCTTGTACTATGATAAATGCTATGATTTTTATATTAACTAAAAAATAACTTGCTTGTTCCTCAACTCAGCAGACTCAACTATATACGAAGTCCTTAAATTAATTCCTTATGGAACGGGTTATTCATTAAGGCTGGATGATCGTAACATATTAAAATTGCGCTTACGTTCACGTGCGACGCGCATGCACATTTATTCTGGTAGGCGCCTTCGTTTCCAATCGCCATTGTTTCTCAGGCCTATGCCGCAACTACATTGGCGTTATCCTGAATGAACACGGACATTCAAAATTTTACTGCGAAATCGATTAAGTTTGCAATGGAATTAATGGGTATGTCCAACTTGTTGTTTCTATAGCTGGAGAACACGTTCGCTATGACCGTCGAAGATCAGCAAGCCATCAAGGAGGCTATTGGCAAAGCCACAACACTGGATGAGGTGGAGAGATTAACGCAGATGCTGCGTAGCGGACAGTTGCCTCATAAAACAGGAGATTCGGCAAATGGTGAGTTTTTCGTTCGCTTCTTCATCATCTAAGGCCGTCGTAATGCCTTGTCAGAATAGACAAAGGTGAACACGTTTCTAGATCGGTTCACGCATATCCAGTCAGTAGTAGGCTTTGTCGTAAATTTCAAAACTACTTCATTGCTGAAACGCTTTTCGGTTTTGTTGCTATTGATGCGTATGTGTTCGTGATACTTGTGTTTATTTCAGGCAAAAAAAGTGAACGCACCGATGGAGTTGAAGAGGAGGAGGAGGAGGAAAATGAGATGGAGACCTGAACACTTAAACCGGACAGAATAGGACATCTAAAACATTCGCAGATATAGACTGATGAACACGTATACGCGCAGGCACACGTACACACACACACACGCACACACACACACACACACCCTCTGGTAGAGGCATATTTACGCATACGCGACACAAGATTCACAAACGTCTTTAGTGACACAACGTCATTGGGTCAAACCTGTTTTGTCACCGAGGAACTGACTGGAGGCTGAAAGGAAACTGTAGATTCTCTAGTGTGGCTGAAACAGACTCGTGACAAATGATGATGATGGTGATGATGATGATTATTATTATTAGTATTCTGATCTTGGCAATTTCTCTTACATTGTGTCAATGTGAGAAAATGCAAGAACGACACGAACATTAGTAGACAGACTGCGGGCCAACATACAAAATCTATACATTTTTTACTGCAACTTTTCCCATACGGTGGCAGAATTTTTTTCTGTATTTGTGTTCCTGTATCTCTCACACCTTCTCGTTTTTTATCTTTTGTACGGTTCTACCTCCAAATGATGTACCACAATCAACTGTGGTCCACAAATACACGCACAGCGTCACTTCTTTTCATGTCACGACCAAAGCTATCTTTTTCTGATGCAATTTCACTGACGGACACCTATTACTGGATTGGACTAATCGAGTGAGAAACAACACAAATTCATAGTTGGTTCTGTTTTGCGTAAATCAAGCACACACAAAGCCGAGGGATGGACACACACAACAGTTGTACACGTGCGCGTGAAGTCCTGTAAATATGGAAATGTCTATATATATAAGCAAATGAAGAACGACTATTACACACGGGTCATTTTTGGTGGGCTTCCCATGAGTGGTATCTGGAGATGCCGAGAACTGCGGGGTGAAGATGCTACAAAGGCAAATGGTTCAGCTAGATAGAGAACTACAGAAAATCGTCAGAAAGGCAAAAGAAAACTCCACTGAATCGTTAACTCAATAAATACAATACCATTCTATATATATTATTAACATCGACGAAAGTCAGCGTGTAATTATTCCCGTGGTAGGGCATGCTTTTTGCCCGTGTTTACCGTACGTACAGTAGAAGAGGGGGGTTGTAGGTGTAAGCGGCTAGCCGATGTTGTTGTAGAGCTGAAAATGCACGGCACGAAGTTGCGCATTGCCTTAGGCTTCTCTGCTAGTAAGTTTAAGCTGATGATGACCGGTAGCGGAGCATGCTACAGCTTTCTTTTACCAAGCGGAATCCGTCGAATGAATGGGACTTTTAGAAGGAAAGTGCATTCTCTACTGGTGAGCTCTCTGTTTATTTTTGCAAATAACATTCAATGGCATTGTTGTTTTCTGTAGGTGCTCGTTCTTACAAGCTAACGTGTTAATACGTACTGATTTGCTGCCAGTTACCGACTTTGCTAATGAGAAGCGAGCAGGCTTTCCACGTCTGCTTCGCACCTCGCAGGCAAGACAACAAGACAGCGCCTTCATTGAGCGTCGTTTAAATTGGCCAACAGCAACATTACCGATGACAACAGAGGTTTTTGAAGCACGCGCTCCGTCCCCCCATCTAATAGTTAGATGTTGTTCTGCTACATAGTATTCGTTCGACTGCATGCACTTTATATCTACACGACGCGTCTGCTTAATAAATATATCCTCTAATTAATGTGCACAGCGGCCCGTCTACTATTGGCAAGAGCCTTCTTCCACATACGCTGCATTCGTCGGCATAGCGACACTGTATGACAATTATTATATTATTATTGTTTCACTGACGTACTAGTCAGTGAAATAATAATAATAACATTAATAGTAATAATGTTCGACGAGACTGTTTCAAAACAATGTCTCTCTACGCAGTCCCACTCACAATAGGTCTAAAAGCACACATTCGATGTTCAAAGAGAAGAAGGTTTATCTCCTCATTCCACGTTGTGCGTAGAGAACGCGATGTATGTGTGACATATAGTTTTGAAATGTCGAACTTCTTCAATTTGTCGACAGTGACAGTGTACCTAACCATACCTAACCGGTCTAAGATAATTTCCAGCCTCACAATGTATGTCGCACAGCGACAGGCACCATGACAGAAAGCGAGTTTACCAGGCCACGCTGATAATATTGGCTCTCGGGAAAATTTGCGTCGCCTGTCGTCGCGACATGCAGCAAGTGCGAACGGGGGTCTAAGCCAAATTCGTTGGTATTGGAAAGGGTGCGGCCATCGAGTCTCCCCCAGATTGCACTCTGAGAGAATAATTACACTCGGCCCGTCCCTAAGACAATTGAGACATAACCCGTTGCGCCAGTCGCGGTCGTCAGCGGTCTCTTGGGTTTGCAATACCATCATCGCACTCAAGTGCGTGGCTGGCGGGGGTACGAACCTCTCCTCTTGCAACCGCCTTCGTTGGCCCATCCATTCGGCAGCTGTGAAGTGTAGTTCGCAGGGCGACGACTGATCAGGGGATGAGAGTGACAGCAAATTAACAATCGGTAATCAACTACATTTAGGGCTTTGTGTTCGTAATCATTTTGCATGCGAGTGTCCGTTGACGATGGCATGGGGGACATCGGGTTGTCCCCATCCCGAATTACTCCTCACACAAAAAACGCATCATGGCCGAGATGCACGTGAATGTCCGTGATGCAGCGGTCGCAACATCCATTCCGCCTTTCGTTTATCATTTTCCTCAGCAACCCTTCGAGCAAATAATGTGTAACGATGAGCATAGCCTATTCCATAGCTTTTGTCGGATCTCCGACCTTGACTTCATCCCGGTGACAAGTGAGTTCGCTCAAGGCATCGCGGGTGACCAGCTAACTCTACTCTTCGATCGGGATTGCTGGCGGGACGAAGTTTCTTACCTCCTCGTAGCATAGCCCTGGCAAAACGAAACCGGTCACTCATTACTCATGGGTCTACTACAGGCAACGAAATGCTAAGCGTTTATAAAATCAACATATTTGTTCTAATATACGATAAGGCATTATAAAGTGTACATAATGGAAGGGGAACTTACATAGGAGAACACATGTAACTGGCTGCAAAAACACCCGCTGTTATGGTAAAGTTAACACTTGGAGTTAGTTGCAGACCGTGTTTGTATTAAAACAAGAATTTCTCCGGCACCCATATTTAGTACCTAAATACAGCTGGGAAATATCAAAGCACAATTTTCTTTTGTAGGGTTTCCCTACAAGAACTCCTCCTTCACGTACTTTTCCACTGTTCGAGCGTCAGTTCGCGCTCCTCAAACGACATGTCAACAGGTGCTGCAATTGGTTCGTCTTCCGGGTCATGCAGCTTCTCGAAGTAGCCGTGCTGGAGAGCTTCGGCCGCTGTCGGCCGCTTGTCTCCGTCCAGTTCGAGCATTTTCTCCAGAAGATCAATCGCTAGGACACGAATGAATTCGATTTAGGCGTGTGCTTCAGGTTAAGTTTGTTGCAAAAGATGCGCAGCTGAATGCTCTATCGTACCAATTGCGTCTATATGGCTTTTAATTTTGCAAAGGGCAAGGATAGTATGTAGAGAAAAACGAAAGAAAATAGGCCTCAGTACGATTCCGTCGTGTGATTGCTCACCTGTTGTGCTGGCGCCAGCAAATAACTGTCTGAAGTCCTTCTTCATGACCACCGGCAGCTTACGAATGTATTCTCGTGCCTGCAGAAACGACCGGATGTTAATTAGAGACACCCATACGCTATTAGACCCACACTTTATCATCAATTAAAACATTTCTGGCTCCGTTGGTGAACTCACGGAGATCTGTAACTGGGTGCAGATGTCCATGAGTTCACTGCAGGAAGACACACGCCTGAGTTTTTCCTCAAGTTACTAAGGTCTCATGCGAAGAACACCATGCGCCTCGCAGTATAAATGCCAACATCCCTCAATCTGAACTGATACGACCATGAATTGCACGAGCCCCGCCACAGGAACCCTCTCGATGAAAGAGATGCAGCGGAAAAACACGTATGGATAATCATGAGCAATCAAATTCCTGGACCCCTCCTTTTACGGACAAGCTCAGTTGTCTTTCCAGAAGTGGAAAAAACCCTCTCCAGAGGCATGACTCAGTGAGGAGAAATTTTCTGCCTATGTAGTAGTGTGAACGGAATTAAACTGTGTTTCCGTTAGATAACAGAAATTTATCATTGCATCAGTATAAGAACGACAAAAAAATAACTCGATACGCCTGACGAAAATTGTTACATCTCGGCCGAGTTACGAAATTAGGCCCATTGGGTTAATACCGCGACAGTCAAAACAGCGATAACTTCCCCGGCTTGACACCTGGCCTTATTGACCTTCTGAATTCTTAATTTGGTTGACTTCCTGAATACTTTCTTGTATGCCTTTTTCCCTAAACCAGAATCGCCACAGATCCAGCCCCAATAAGCGACAGGTTTAGTGGGACCATGTTCGCTTAGACTGAAATAGGAATGATCCACCATTAGTTCGAATCACGTGCAACTGAAAGGATCTCTTGACATGCTCCTTATCGAACTGTTTGGGTTAAGAACTTTTCTTCGAGCACTGTTTTACCACACCAGCACGGAGGGCTAACTAATCGCACACACGAGTGGTTACCTCCTCGGATTGCATCTTCATCAAGAGCTTGTTGTCCGGTGTTCCTGTGATCCGCATAATCTTCATCAGCTGGTCGATGTCTTCGCGTGATCGTCAGTTTGGGCGCAGACGCCCAGTGTAACATAATGTAACAAGTTAACGATGACATTAATTGATCATTAGCCATTATTAAGCTACGATGAATTAATTATGTGTATGTGTGCTCACGATGATTTAAGTGAATTCTGGATGCCTGTTGATGTTTTAGAATTTCTATCATAGTTAAGCCGGTGTAGTAGATTCTGGGCGATGCCAGGGAGAGGATGATGTGAACGTCACCTTTTACACTTCATTGTTTGTTGCGCTTCATGGAGTTCGAAATAAACGAGTCGATCCCTGAAGACCCCATCCGACAAATAATGATGTTTATCACTTGTAATGCGATCGATCTATAATTAGAGTTTTTGTTGCTTTTGCTCGAGTGGAGCAAAAGCAACTCTGCCTCTTTAGGCGTTCTTGCGTACTCAATCAGCCAGAAGGCGTCATGCAGCAGGCACACCGTAATCAGTTCATCAAGAGGGATGAGACACTGCTCTATCCATAGCAGCTGGTCATGCAACCTCCTAACGAGTGTTCGAATCCGGTCCATGCGTTGATTTACTGACAATACCGTCTTTCACGATGGCCGATAAATTTTGCGACTTCCCGAGGTAACTGCACACTGAGGTCGAGACTCGCGGTACGCGTAAGAAGAAATTCATCGTCCATTTTGCAAGCAGCTCAAACTAAACGCTCGATAAAGTATGTAAAATCATTTCGTGACAGTGGAGAAAAAAGCGAAACAAGTCCGAGAACAGGATATGACTGATGGAAAGCCTTTCGTCAGCTCATCTGGACAGCGAAACGGTTTCAACGTTCCCCATCAGAACAAGGATTCAGTAGACATAACCCTTCACCAGTAATGTGTCCCACTAACAGCCACTTACAATGGCGGGTATGGCCGTGTCATTGTTGAGTACCATGGGCCTAACATTGAGGCTTTTGAAAACGTTCCGTGAGAACTAAGGACCTCTAATTGACTCAGTCGAACACTCTGGGGGCGCTGTTCTCGGCCGTGTTCCGCTGCGGGCGTCATGTTACGGAAAAATTTGTTATAAAAAGCACTCAATTGGCATCGCAGAGTTGAAATTGTATCGTGAAACAACATGATAGGGTTGTTGTGCAGAACGTTCCATGCGAGTCCATTGTAAATTCAACGCACAGCGTATCGACCACGTCGACGACCTGTGTCGGCGGGGTAATGGCAAATTGCCTTGAATGTTCAGAAATCTCCTTCTAGCGCTAATCGAATGCTAGATACTATATAGATCTATCTCACAGAAGGTGCTAATAAAGTCTGCATTAAGTCGAACGTTCAAATTAAAAATAGTCCAGTACTTTGTTACCTTTATTGCGTCAGCGTATAGGTCGTTGTATTGTATAAAACACTCGAGCCATCCGATCCATATGAGAAAACTTATATGGTAAGTTATATATATATATGTAGAACAGCTATTCAGTCTAGAATAGGGTTTTCGTTATGGACCCACAAAAACTTACACTTTCCGAATTGATGGATTTGATGAAATCGTTCGAAGGCGTGCCGAGATACTTGATAATTACATTCAGCTGGTGGATATCTGCCGGTCCGCAATGATCGGGCGGGGAATTCACAAGGCGCCACATGGGAAACGGTCGATGCGGGAAAGTGCCGGGAAGCGATGACGCACACAAGAGGATCAACGCAAACCACATGCATTTATTGGGTTAGCAGAAACATTAGTCGGAGGCACGCAAGAAACAGTCCGTAAGAGGATCTGTTTCTAAGAAAGTCGGAAATCGTCACTCCTCACGAGACCGCCAGTTTGTGTGAGTGTAGGCTATAAAACGTCGTGTTAGAGGAGCGGGCTATTAATTAGGTCTGACAGCGTAGCATTTACATTTGCAACGTTCCAATGATGGGTGAGAGAGTGTTGACGTTGTGAGAGTGACCAGTCTATCTAAACGTCAGACGTCAGCGCGTCCTCAGAATCTTTCTACGGTGTTTAGATGCCATAGAATCGCTCAGAGATAGAATGGATCATCGTAGTTCTCCCATGCCCCCTACGGGTCGTAGCTCATCGACGGAGAGTTGACTTAATGTGTGAACTTAATTATTCCGTCTATGGGAGAGAGTCCGTGCGGAAAAACCGGCGTACAAAGCCAAATGTTCTGCTCGCTTAGGAGACGAAGTTTCCTGACTAGCCTCATACAAAAAATTGCCTTGAATAGGAAACTGAACTCAGCAAGGCCGACCATTGCTGATTGAATGTTCTCACTGTCAACCTACGGTCATTTCCAGGGAATAGAGTTCGAGAGGTTATCAGCTCCGCCATGATGCATCCAACCGACCAAATGTCGACTGAAAATACAGATTTGATTGGCAGTTAGTCGAGGCGGGCTCGTGATATCGGCACCCAGAGCAACTAGCTACCATGTGGCCAACTAGACAAATCTTCTAAACTGCGTCGTAGTCAGTCACCTTACATATGCGTTGTACACGTTTTGAAGTGGCCTATGGTCAATATCTGCCATTAGCTATGTTAAAATTCGCGTGCCGGTTAGAAGAATTTTCACAAACATGGAACATATCGATACTCCTTTGAGCTTAATTATCCTAGAATTAGGGTTTGTTCGATTTAGATAATACTTCCGGCGACCAGCTAAAGCGTTTGACGACTTCTGGAAAAATGTTCATTTTTTCGTACATCCTTCTATAAAAAAGACCACAGTGATCTGGCTCCAACTGGGCATGAGTTGTCTGTTATTTCTTACCCGTCTGTGTGTAGCGCATCCAGTTAAGCATAATCTCAGGTGCTCGGTACCATCGTGTGGCGACGTACCCAGTCATTTCTGGTTCGGCCTGACGAGCCAGCCCGAAATCAATTATTTTTAGTTCACAGTCCTCATTAACCGCAATGTTCGACGGCTTCAAATCCTGAGTGGAAACGAGGAGAGAACAAAAATACTCGTCAGGCGTCGTCCGTACGAACAAACAATAGCGCTCAGAAAGATTTGACTAATGAATGTGGCAAAAGGTCCCTTCGAGCGAAGTCGAGCGAAGGCGGATTTCGAAAGTTGTTGAAAATAATGAAAGCTGGCTTTGTTCTCACACGTACCTCGGAGAATGAGAAAAAGGGTCGACGCAAATTGAGACCAGTAGCGAGCGACATTCAGCCTTAATTAACCGTCGGAATTCCGTAGAAATTCAACCGCGCAGTAAATAAAAGGCCGCACAGAGGGCCCAAAACATAGGTATGATATCGTGCGTGGGATTGAGGGGGGCACATATATTACAGAAGTATAGTCAAAGCGGTGTAATTATAGCCAACAGTTCAACGATCCTATGTTAAGCTATCCAGGTGTCCATGGCACTCGGCTCAATGTTTGCGGCCCTACCCTTAAAGCTGTACTAAGAGAGTGAAAGACAATTTCTTCGTTTGGTGTTGCCGATGCCAGTTGGCAGGCAAAATTCCGCCTCGATCGTTGATTCGATAGGGTAGGTACTAGGCGAGATCTGATTAGTTTCACGATTAGGCCGCTCAATCGGATTTTTCGTTACGCTAAAATCAATCAGCATTCATCATTATCGGCAGAGTTCAATAAGCCTTAACAATTCGTTTCTCTAGTTGGCTTTACGTACGTCTAGTGGGGGTAAAATACAATCCACTGGACCGAGAAATACTATACAAAATGTTCGAACTCTTAGCGTCAACTACGTCAAGTAGCAAGCTATTAGATGGCCAATGTGGCTGGTCTCCTGATAACTGTGGTAAAATTTATGTATATATTTACACAGACAAAGCCACAGCAGCCAAGTAGAGCGCCTGAATGAGTGCAGCCTTGCCTGCGTGCTCGCTCAAAGGCCATAGTGCCTTGGGCATGTGTAAACAACCCGAGACAGCATCGAAGCTATTTGGATTCGGTAAACAACGTCCAACCTCGCTGCTGCGGGGTCCTCGGCCTTATAACGATCGACGGCAATGCTAGCGAGTCGCCTAAACAAGTATCTCGGCGGCGCCTTCACCGAGAGAGCTTGTTAAGTAAAACAAGGTGATGACATCTGCCTGAAACTTCAAAGAATACAATAGCGATTTTCACAGGTACCTACGCAGTACGGTATATGGCTGGTATCTACCCGTTGAAGTGCTTACATGAGCCTAGAGAATTCACTAGCTCGAAAGCGATCAAGCGGTGGTACGTTATAGGCTTGGTAGAACTGGTCCAAGTTAAGGTTTGGACTTATGCACGGTCGTATTCATTCAGCATTTGCCCTGGGCTTCTCCATAAATGTATAGTAGTATTTTACAGACCCTTCGTACGTTACGTTGCTTTAAATGTCCTAAAGGCTTCTTTGAGGGGTGAAATTTGCTTTTGGGCTGTGCTATGATGAATTTTTTATTGTGCCATTTCAGAGCCGTGTGCAACTTTATCGCAAATCGACTCCGCCCAGCTAGTGCCGGTAGGGGACAATACTTAAGCGGATCCTGGTGAAATCTAATAGGTCTTTTATTGCTTGAGTATAGAAATAAAAATCTGTCTGCAGGGGGACCGAACGGTCAAGGGTCACTCTTGATTGTCAAGGGAGTTCGAAGACGTAGCAAATTCTTAACCCGAGTGTCCTCAATCACCCTCAAAATTGGGCAAAACTATAGAAATCTCAACGAACTATACTGTTAAGCAAATCACATAATACACTTAATGTATTCTATCGCTGCTAATAGACCAGACAGCAAAAAGTTGTGCTCAAATAGGGAGACAAAGGCTTTTTACTTGTAAATGTCCACATAACTACGAGCTATTGTGATCAGCAATTTCTTAGATCGGATCGAGTACGGTAGCCTACAAGCAAGCTCAGCTAGGATAAGGTTTTTGCTTACCCGATGAATAATCCCGGCAGAGTGGATGTACTTCAGACCTCGAAGGATCTGATAGATGAGGAACTGGATATGCTCCTCATTGAGTTTCTGCGTTTTGATAATGTTGTTGAGGTCGGAACCCATCTTATGATTGACGAGATAAACATCCTGAAAGGATGCCAGGTCTGCTGCCGGCGAGAATAGGTCTAGCAAACCAATTATCTGTAAATGAATGTATAATATATATATATATATATATATATATATATATAATTCTCAACCATTTTTCACGTAGCAATCACTACCTCCACTACATTGTGTAATGATTGAAGCGAGTAGAGCTCAGTTGTATCGTCATGTCAATGTCGCATCCGTTGAAGCCCACCGTAATGATATGAGTTGACCTTTTGAAATAGCATTCGATGTAATTAGAATAAATTCACGAAGGCTTATGGATTTCTTTGCAATGCCATTTCATTACACGTGTAGCGATAGGCTACAATAAACAACGAAGTCCCTGTATTCAACAGGAAGAGTCCCAGGAATTGTCCGGACTATTGTTTACTTAACATTCGTGATTAAACCTTGGTTTTCTCTCGCAGGTACTTATTTCTTCTCTCGTGAATAATCGACCACATGGACAATGTGAACCCTACTACAATCGTTGTAGCATGGTAATGTAATACTACTTTATATTGTATAATGCCAATGCGTACATTTTCATGGTGCATGTGTCGAAGCAAATAGATCTCGCGGTAGGTACGCTTCGCATGGACGGCGCTCTGGAAGGGCCTCGATAAGCGTTTGATTGCCACGGGTGCGTTCCGCTGAGTGCATATGGCCGAGCTGGAATACAGAGGAAAGTAGTTAGCTGCATTTTACACATATCCCGGTGGCGCCCTTTCTAAGTATAGGCTAGCATTCCAACTTGCGGCCGGACACTTGCGAGAGGTATCTACAGTTTCGAATTTGTTGATAAAATTTTGATTCATTGAAATTTATGAATCAACGGAAAATTAAAGTTAAGCTTAGGTTAGAAATTACAGATTTTTCTGCTATAGACTCGTTTAAATAGATAGGTACATGCGCACCCCTTACAGCAGGCCCAAGGCAGAAACCAGGTTGCGGCCGTAATGGCGGACTACATTGAGCGTATTAAGAAATTTTGCCCCTTACCCGCATAGCGAATGATATATATATATATATATATATATATATATATA